>BSBK01001310.1:2500-297500 GCA_027943335.1 Chamaecyparis obtusa | reverse complement strand
ATGGTTATCTTTCTATGGTTGATTAGTACATTGATTATATTTTTTAAAGTAGTTGAATGGATAAATTATCTGATAACTAATTCACCCCCCCCCCCCCTCTCAGTTATCTTGGGGATCTTTACTTTCTAACAATTAGTATCAGAGTAGCAGGTCCTTAAAAGAAAAGTTTAACAACTTAAGGAGATCCATGGTGAATTTCAGAAAAGAAAGCCCTAAGTTTGATGGAGTAACTTTTGACAGTTGGAAAGAAAAGATGAAGAATCATCTATTGTGTTTAAGACCAAGTTATTGGTTGATTACAAAGAATGAGAAGACTATCATTGAGGAAGACAATCTAGAGGCAGGAACTAAAGATGAACTAGATCTATTCATGTGTAACATACTTGCAAGAGAAGCACTTTTGTCAGCACTACCGGAGAGTGAATATAGTTAGGTAAGATGTTTGAAAACATCTCATGCAATTTGGAAAGCTTTACATTCTACTTTTGAAGGTGATGAACATGCAAAGAAGGCTAGAATACATAATTGGATTTGTGCATTTGAAGATATCAGAATGATGGAAGATGAATCTATTAGAAGCTATATTGGTAGCATGTTTGAGATTGTAACAAGAATAAATTCTTGTGGAGGTGATAAGATAGACAATGAAGTGATATGGAAAATTCTGAGAACTTTGACACCAGTATTCAAGCAGACAACATAGATGATTGAACAAGTGATACCTTATACATCAAACTTTTCAAGAGACACTCTTCTTGGAAGATTAGAAACAATAGAGATGAACTTGAGATTATCAGGAGAGCTACCTAGAATGGAAACAACATTCAGTGCTCTTAACATTAGACCTACAAGAAGTACTAGTGTGAACGGAGATTATGCCAGCAGTAGCAGATCTAAATCTGAGGAAGATAAAAGGATTGAAGAAGGTATTGCATTACTTGTAAAAAGAGAACCAGATGGTAAGAAAATCTTTAAATGTTGGACTTGTCAAGAATATGGTCATTTTGCATCTAAATGTCCTAAAAGAGTTAAGAAGTATAGAAGCAACTTTAAACCTAGGAGATCTAAAGAATGTTATTATGCAAATGATGAAGATCTTGAAGCAAGAATTGATAATGATAACTTTGAGGAAATAGGATTTGTAGCAATTAAAGAAGAAAGTTATGAATCTGATAAAACGGAAGAAAATGCATTATTTTCACAAGTTGAAAAGAAATCTGATTGGATTATAGACAGTGGTTGTTCACATCATATGACTGGAGATAAAAGAAATTTTGTTAAGTTAGATGATTATGATGGAGGAATTGTTAGGGTTGGTAATAATGCACCTTGTTTGATTAAGGGTATAGGATCTATTACTCTTGATGGAAAGACTAACACTGATGATGTTTACTTTGTTGATGGATTGAGACATAATCTACTAAGCGTTGGACAATTGGCTGATAAGAGTTATCAAGTTTGGTTTGCTAAGAAAACTTGTGTGATAAAAGATAAAGATGGAAATCTGATTGGAAAAGGATCCAAAACTAGAGGTAATGTATTTCAGTTGAATCCTACTGAGATGACATGTTTGATAACTAGGATTGATGATAGTTGGTTATGGCATAAAAGGTTTTGTCATATAAACTTTGATAATATTGTCAAGGTGAGCACTGCACTTGCGGTAAGAGATTTACCTAGAATTATGAAACCTACTAACATGATTTGCAAAGAATGTATGATGGCAAAGTAGAAAAGGAGTTCATTTCTCAACAAGAAGTTCACATCGAGAGAGAAGCCGGAGATTGTTCATACAGACTTGAGTGGTCCTACTAGGACTAGAGGATTCTATGGAGAAAGGTATTTTATGATTCTTGTTGATGACTTTACAAGGATGATGTGGATTGCATTTTTGAAAGAAAAATCTGAAGCATTTGATAAATTTAAGATAATGAAAAGCAAAATTGAGAATGAATTTGGAATGAAGATTAAGTGTCTAAGATCTGATAGAGGTGGTGAATTTACATCTAGAGAGTTTAACACCTTTTGTGAAATGAATGGTATTAAGAGACAACTTTCAGCACCTAGAACACCAGAACAAAATGGTATTGCAGAAACAAGGAACAGGTCAATAACTGAAGCAGCAAGAGCTATGTTGTTTGAAAATGATTTGGCTAAGACTTTTTGGAGAGAAGCAGTGAACATAGCAGTATACACTATGAACAAAGTACAAATCAGAGTAGATACAAACAAGACACCTTATGAATTATGGTTTGGACATACACCCTCAGTTAAGTATTTTAGAATTTTTGGAAGTAAATGTTATATAAAGAGAGATGATGATATAGGAAAATTTGATCCTAGAAGTGATGAAGGAATATTTCTTGGATATTCTTTAAAAAACAAAGCATATAGATGTTATAACAAAAGAACTAAAACTATTGTTGAAAGTGCAAATGTAAAAGTTGATGAGAAGTTTAAAATTTAGGAAAGAATGCTTGATTATGAATCTGATGGAGAAGCACAACCTCAGCCTAACATTGAAAATGCAGAATTATTTTTTGAAGCTAACAGTGATTTGGTGAATGAAAGTCATACTGAAGAAAACAAAGAAGAAAACAAAGAAGAAAGCAGAGAAGAATCTATAGTTGGAACAAGATCAGTAACTATGACACCTAATAGGTATATTTCGAGACATCACCCTATTGAGAAAGTTATTGGAAGTTTAGACAGAGGAATTTTGACTCGAAATAAGGTACATTTATGTTTGATTTATCAAATTGAACCTAAGACTACTAATGAAGCTTGTGAATATGAACATTGGATTATTTCTATGAAAGAAGAACTAGAGCAGATTGAAGAAAACAAGACATGGGAATTGGTCCCTAGACCTGAAGACAAGAATGTGATTGAAACAAAGTGGGTATTCAGAAACAAGATGAATGAATGAGGAGAAGTGATAAGAAACAAAGCAAGATTGGTATGTAAAGGATATTCACAACAAGAAGGAATTGACTATGAAGAAACTTTTGCACCTGTGACTAGACTTGAAGCAGTGAGAATGTTTCTAGCATATGTAGCTTACAAGAAATTCAAAGTGTATTAGATGGATGTGAAATCAGCATTTTTGAATGGTGAATTGGAAGAAGAAGTTTACATTGAGCAGCCTGAAGGTTTTCCTTTGACACAAGAAGGAGATATGGTATGTAAGTTAAAGAAAGCTTTATATGGATTAAAACAAGCACCTAGAACTTGGTATGCAAGATTGGATAAGTATTTATTGAAATTGGGATTTATAAAAGGAACAACAGATAGTAACTTATACACAAAAGAAATTGAGAATGGTTTGTTGGTCATAGTTATATTTGTTGATGATATTATCTTTGGAGGAGAAGATGAAGCTAGTGACAAATTTGCAGATGAAATGAAGACTGAATTTGAGATGAGCATGATTGGAGAAATGAAATATTTTTTGGGATTATAGATAACACAAAGCAAGGAAGGTATATTTGTAAGTCAGACTAAGTATTTGAATGACTTATTGAAAATATTTGGAATGAAAGATTCTAAACCTGTTGGAACACCTATGGTAACTAGACATAAGTTATCTAGCAAAGATGAGACACCAGCAGTTGAGTAGAAAAAATACAGATCTATGATTGGAGGATTGCAATACTTGACACATACAAGACCTGATATAGCACATTCAGTTGGGATTGTAGCAAGATTTCAAGCAGAACCTAGAGAATCACATTATGCAGTAGTAAAGAGGATACTGAGATATCTGAAAGGAACAATGGATTATGGATTATGGTATGAGAATTCTAATGATTTTACTTTATGTGCCTATACTGATACAGATGTAAGAAGCAGAATTGTACTTCATAAAGTACAGCAGAAGTAGAATATGTTGCAGCAGCAAATAATTGTAATTAGATTATTTGGATGAAGTAGATGTTGAACGATATTGGAATAAAGTTTGATGAGCCTATTTTTATACATTTTGATAACACTAGTAGAGTGAGTATGTCAAAAAATCATGTTTTACATTCTAAGACTAAACATATTGAGATCAAGTATCATGTTGTAAGAGAGAAAGTTGTAGAAAAAGAAGTAAGATTGGAGTACATAAGCACAAAGGAACATATAGCAGATATATTTACAAAACATTTACCTAAGGATACATTTGTGTATCTAAGAGGTATGCTTGGGGTTATGCCCCAACCTATTTTTGAGAATTGATGTAGATGATTGCATCCGTCCAGTGGTATATGAGCCCTATCTTTCTTCTGGATTGGATGTTGGAACTTCCTCTATGGGGGAGTTTATGAGCTGAGTCATGAGGATTCTTGTTATTGTATTTTTCTAAAAAGTGTCTTTTGACATTAAGTTTTTGTTGACTTAGTGATGGAATTTTTGTCATTGATGTCAATGGGGGAGAGATATACATGAAAAATATTGTGGATTGTATGAGAGACCTGAATAGGAAAATGAAGCAAGATTTAATTTGATATTTTGCAGTGATGTTGCAGTATTGGATTTTTGGAACATTGGATGTTTTTCATCTATGTTTCCATCAATGCCAATGGGGGAGATTTTTAGGAATGAATGCAAAGTATTTTGGCAGTCATTCTGTAGCAGTTGTTGTTGCATTCATGACTTGGATTGTCATTGATGTCAACACAGTGATATTCTGGATATCAGCAGGAAAGCAGGTAAAGGTTTTTTTTTGCGCACATGTTGTATTGTAGATTGGATTTTGCATAGTTGATGGTATGTTCTTTGGTGTGTTATTAACCTATGGTTAAAAGCACAAAAAGAAATTCATTCATTCGTGAGAGTTATGAGCATTTTGGTGAAAGCAGTGTTTAGACAGTGTTTCTGTGAAATGATTTTTGGAAATCAGAGGATATCTCTTAGCTGGGATGGAATATGATTTTGTATAGTTAAAGGGATGTTGGAGACTCATTAATGATGATGTGGTTCATAGTTGAAACTTTGAAGATATGTTTAGAGAAAGTTACAGTATCTGGAAGTCGACAGTTTTATGTGAAATTTTGTGTGTAGTGTGTAGAATTTATTATTTTGTAATTGAGGACCAACTCATTTGTAATTATTTGAGTTTGGTATATAAGAAGGAATGTTTTCCTTGTTGTAATATGTACTATGAAGGTTGAGATGCGAATATATGCTTGAAGTGAAGAAAAGAGCTAATTCAGTGATGAAGGAAGACTTGTGAGTACAGAGATCTGGAATTGTGATCTTGTGTAGCAGAGAGTGTGGTTTTGGCATAGTGTGAAGGAGGTAATATATTTCATATTATTCTATTGAATAATTCTAAGATCTTTTGGACAGTGGGTTCAGAGATCTTGCTTTGAAGTTGTTTGGGCAGTGGGTCCTTCTGTCTTCCATAAACTCTTAAGCGGGTTAGAATCTTTTAACAGGGATTCAAAATCTCCTAACAGGGATTTATATGTACTAAATATATTTCATAAGACTCCTAATAGGGTCCATCCTCTAACAAGGAACTTTCATATTAGTGCATCATTTTGTGGGCATCATTCCCACCGGGGTTTACTCTTTTCAAAAGGCTCCCTAGTCAACATATCTTGTGTTATTGTGCAATTGTGTATGGTTATCTTTCTATGGTTGATTAGTACATTGATTATATTATTTAAAGTAGTTGAATGGTTAAATTATTTTATAATTGATTACCCCCCCCCCTCTCAGTTATCTTGGGGATCTTTACTTTCTAACAGTATATCCTACTTGAGGTATGTATTGTTGAAAACAAGTGAGTCAAGGACTAATATTAATCAAATATTACACAATATTTGTTTAATATGTAAAAAATCTATCACATTATAAAAGTATTACTTTAAAAGACATCTAAAGTTCATTTCAAACCTAGGATCTATGCACCATGATAATTTTATCTAGCATTATTGACATTCCAAAAATAATTAAAAATATATTCTCTAATATTCAAATTAGATAGAAGCATGTACACATATTTAAATATATTATTTTTAAGGTTGAATGCACTAACTTAAATATACAAACACTTCTAAATACATTCATTTGTATTATATGCTCAATTAGGGTTAGGGTTAGGATTACAGATCAATTGTACAAAATTAAATTCTAACCTTAAACAATACTAAACCAAATTGAGCACTAACACTAGACCAAATTTAATCATAACAATTAGAGAATAATGGATGTTATTCATCCATTATTTATATTATCAATGAATGAGTGTCATTATTGCATACCATTTGGAAGAAATTTTTCTACATCAATTTAGTTTTTGAAGTGTTTCTACTTATAATTAAGACCATCAACTGCCACTATAGTGAGGGAAGGGGCCACAAGCAATCCAATTTGATGGAATATCACATGTTAAAATGTTGAGAGATTGTTTCATTAACTACACCTTGAATAGATGTATATGGGAAGGTCTAATTCATCTGAAAATTGGATCAAGATCCTATTTAATAAAGTAATAAAAAAAAAAAGTGAATATTATGGAAAACAACATGAGATTGTGATTGCATCACAAGACCTAATGTTATCCATTCATGG
Organism: Chamaecyparis obtusa; assembly: GCA_027943335.1. Classification (NCBI taxonomy): domain Eukaryota; kingdom Viridiplantae; phylum Streptophyta; class Pinopsida; order Cupressales; family Cupressaceae; genus Chamaecyparis; species Chamaecyparis obtusa. Next base: position 290,936 of record BSBK01001310.1, on the reverse strand, counting down.
ATTATGTACTAAAGTTTCAGAGTCTATGCTTAAATATGTTAGAACTTTGTTATGTGTTCTATGGGTTTGACATGCTAAACAGATGTTTGAAGTTTGTAAAAGTGTTATATTTTGGGTGCCAAAGTTAATCATATAAATAATATTGGGCTAGATATAATTGTCTTTCTAGGCTCTCAATGGCTTAGACTCAAAGGATTCTAAGACTCTCACTCAATTCCCATACTTCATTTTATTAAAATACTCACAAACTGATTATAGAGACCTTTTGGACTGTTCAGTAGCCCTGCAGCAGACTGGGAATGGTAATAACCTTGCCCTTTCTCAAAAAACTTGACAAGATTATGACCTTTCAGATACCCTTTACTGAGTTATTCAACATATCAAGAGATTTCATACAGTTACTTTGGACCAACACACCTATCCAGCACTAATGCCCTGTTTCTAATGCATAAAAATGTCTCAATTTTCAAAGGAACTACTCTCCTCACACTCCCTTATCCCACAAAACCTTTAGAAGAGTTATAAAATGACTATAAATGACTAAATCCTCAAGCAATTAGCCCCTCGGGTCCTACCACACCAAAATCCCTAAATTTGAGCCCTCAAACCCTGGTTTCTTAGGGCCTCCGCAATCTCCTATCACAATGCACTCCTGCAAAAAATTAATAATGGATTCACCATCTATTGAACATTATATAATGTTTCCCAACACAAAATGTATCCACTGTTTGGATGGATTGTTCACTGCAATACTTGGCGCCCCAAACTCCTTGTAATTTCCCACTGTTTAAACTGTGATCACCCTGAACTTCCATGACACTGCATATATTGCATGGTTAATAACTTATGATACAAGTTAGAAATTTCCATTCCATGAATATTAGGCCTATATATTCATGGAATGATCTTCATGCTTCCTAAACCCTACTACAACAGTGAAATCAAAGTAAGAAAATGTTGTTTCAAAACAACTGGCACGACAACAGTCTCAATGAAATGTCAAACTCATTAAAAAATCAACTAAGTTTGAATAAACAAGCCCTACAGATTCACTGATACATCAACCTGATCAATTTGATGATTCCAAATTAATGGATTTGCAAGAAATAGTGAGGTTTGTTTTATTAATGTTTACCAGTCTATACAATAGACTCTCTTCTTTGCCATAACAAAGACTTCCTCTTGGATATATAAGACTCCCTATAGATAATATAACCTCCCAAAACTAATTTAACCAACTTTCAACTTAAGGAATGGGCATACATTTAAGGAATGCATTGGGTACCCACCTCAGTGTTGTGATAGGAACCTTTTGGTGCAATTCTTTGGACTAGTCGCCCCTGTCCACTAGATCCAGAAAGAATAGCAGCTCATAGAAATTGTGTCCTTCAAAGAGAAAATGGGATCCAATATAGAAGTTGCACACAATCTAGACCAAAAACCTAATAGAAGGAAGACATGATACTGCAAAGTATTGAATGAGACCTTCTAAAAACAATTCGTGCTATTCCTCTACCGCACCTAATGCATGTCTTTTTTGGTTCTCTAGTCCACGAAAATGCATGTCTTTTTGTAACTTTTAATTTAAGACATTTAAAACAATTTTAATTTTTAATTTAAAATATTAAAATAATAATTTAATTACTTAAGACAAAATGTTAATTTCATCTTAAAATAATGTCTTAAAATGCCCTCCTATGTAGTAGTGTTAGGCCCCTAATGTTCCCAACATAACTTTATATGACATTAAATTATAAGTGCCTCCCCAAGTAACCAAGTTTGATATTTTGGTGTAGATTTATATGAATCAATCTGTGCTCCCTGTAAAAAAAATCTCCAAATTTCAAATCAAATAGTAATAATATAAAGAGTTTTTCCATAAAAATTTAGATATTATTTCATTTATTAATATTTTTATTTTATAATATGTTTAATATTTATTAAATAATGATATCTATTATTTAATATATATTAAATATGTTATTATTAATAAATTATATAATAAAAGAAAAAATTGCATGATGTATACATTGTAATCAACTTTAATTAAGTGATGGAGTTATAAATCGCTTAATTAAAGTTGAAATCTTATATGAAAATTGGTTGACCTTGAGCATTTAGAGTTCACTTTTGCATGGTAGGAAATAATTTTTAGACTTTGAGTTTGATACACTTTGAAGGGGCGCATGTTTGGCTCATTTTTTAAACAACTTATGTTTTTAAGACTTTTCATAACAGGACATAATTGATGAAAATATTTATTTTCATTAATTGAATAAGTCAAAATATTATCCAAAACTAGTAAAGTGGAGTTATTTTTAAGGCTTTGATCACCTTGGTCATCAATTTCATGTATGTGGTTGGAACTTTAGTGAAAGTCAATGTCACTACTTCAAACTCCTACTATCCATAATATACTTGAAGGTTGTTTTGGAACATCATCGTCACAAACCCTTATTGGAATATGACTTCACCTACGATCAAGCTTAGAAAATATTGTTAAGCCCTTCATTCGATCAAAGATATTTAAAGGAGTAATAATCATTCATTTAGCTAGTCTTTGTTGGGTGACTAATTATTTAGTCATTTATTTAGTCATTTTTGTTTTGATGACTAATTATTAGTGATTAATTATTTAGTCATTTATTTAGTCATTTTAGTTGTGATTTTACCCGATGACCAAATTGGTCATTTATTTAGTCATTTATATTTGTAGAACATAATCAATTTTAGTCACATGACTAAAAAAATGGTAGAACATGATCAGTTTTAGTCACGTGACTAAAATTCTTAGTCACGTGACTAAAAGTTTTAGTCACCTGGTCATTTATTTGCCAAATTCTACTAGTGAAGAGTTGATAGAATAGCTTCTCTAGAAAGTATATTGTACATGTATAGGTTGTTTTCTTCATATGTATATGTATCAAGTTTGTTTTCTTCCACAACTATCTTCTTCATCTTGATAGCTAGCAAATAGTCAATTCCCATTCCTATCAAGTCTATCTTCATTCTTTCCTTCCAATTGTCAAAATTAAATCCATCAAACTTTGGACTTTCCTGAAAAATGTTGTAGCCATGGATCTCCTTAAGCTATTAAACTTTTCCTTCAAGGACTTGATGCTTTGATACCAACTGTTAGAAAGTAAAGTCCACCAACAGAACTGGGGGGTGGGGGGGGGGGGTGAATCATCTGTGAGATTAATTAACTTAAATTCAAATCTATCAAATCTTAAACTTGTAATCAATAACATCAATAAACATAAGATAATAAACACACACACTAACACCAGATTTTTAAACTAGGGAAACCCTTGCTCAGAGGAAAAACCTTGGTGGGAATGATGTCCACAAGATGATGTACTAATATAAAAGTTACTTGTGAAAGGATAGACCTTGTTAGAAGTCTATTACAATGCAATTAGTACATATGAGTCCAAATGCGGAGACTTTGGAACCTTGCTAAAAGATCCCAACCCTGTGAGGAGTTCATGAGAAACACAATGAAGACAACTGAACCCACAGTCCAAATTTCTTTAAGATTGTCTTCACTAAACAATATTTAGGATAACACATCCAAGGGAGAACTGACTAAAACATCAGCATTCTTTGCCTCTACAGTTCCTTTGAAGTCCTCAACATACCAACAACACTATGTTTTGGTCTGATCATAAAGATTTTGCATTCAAAGCTCGCATAATATTGCATGACCGCATGATACCTTTTTTTACATCTAAATAAACTTCCTTTCCTTTATACCAACTCCTAATGATTATTGAGTTGGCCAAAAGGCTTTCTTAATTTATAATTAATAGTATAGGACATCAATAAGAATTTAAAATACATGTTTTATTACATCTAAACACTTGCATAAGAATATTAATCTGTAGTCGGCTCCCAAAGAAGTAACACGCTTCACATCATCCACAAGTCGTCATAGAATGAAAATTAGATTTTCTCATGTTTATCCAAGCATCCTGAACATGTCTTCAACAATATAAAAACCTCATTGAACTAGCTTCAACCTTGCTGAAACAATAATTCTTGAATAACTCTCACCAGCTCCTGGAAACTCTCACTGTGAACAGTCTTCAATAAACTTCGCATAACTCGAACATATCTTCATAAATTTTTCTATGTTTGTAACCACATCATCAAAAAATGTTCCTAAATTCTAATAAATCTTTGCAAAACTCAATTTATTAGTATAAAACCTCACCAAACACATTTGTACGTGTAACTCTGTTAACTCTATCCAAAAATTATATATGTTGACTTTAATGACAAACCCAGTCATGAATGTAACATATAAGAACTCAATCATCTCTAATCAACATCCAATCTGACCTGCTGACAACATTCATTAACATTCATGCTAACATGATTCACCCCCCCTTCTTAGTGTTCCTCAATACCAATAGGTTCAAGTGTGTGTGTCTCTTTCAATAGTCAAATGAGTATGGTGAGCCAATAAGTATGTTTTTTTGTTTTACTTTTCATTGCATTTATTACAATAAATTTTTAGGTCAAACATAGCATTAGATAAATGCACAAAATTAGGTTTCTACACATATATGTCATGTTACATTTATGCCAATTTTGTGCATATATGTTGAGAACCTGCATATTTGTTGAAACTACACATTTATGATTCAAGTTGCACATTTATCTTAGATCCTACACATTTAATTTTTCACAGATATATCCACTAATCTTGTACATTTGTACCAGCAAGGGTTATGATTTCTCAATTTTTTTTTATTTGATTGATTGAGAGATTTTATGGAGTAGTTGATGTCATTGCATGTCACTAGCCAACTAATAGATACTTAATGAGATTGATAAAATTGAATTGATGTTAATAGAACATATTTTTGGTACCAAATAAGTAACTAATAGATATGATTGGTAACTAGTGTCTTTCTTAATAGATTCTTTCTTGTTTTGATATTGATAGGAGGATCTTTCAAATGCCATGATGTCAGACAAGTGACATCATTGTACATAGACCTTTTGGTATCTCTTATTGACAATAGACAAGGTGATTCTAGGAGTAATAGGATTGGCTCATGCCATACATGATCAAGATTAGGGAAAACCTAGGAATGCTTACTGCACTAGTTGAGAGATGGCACAGTGAGAATAGTTCATTTCACTTACACATTGGAAACATGATAGTGACTCTACAATATGTGTATCACATTTTGAGGTTTCTAATTGTGGGAGTTAGTGAGTTAGTTTCATATGATTCACTCGACTAGTTAGGATTGGAGGCATGTCAGGTGGTGTTTGATGATGAGGATATTGGAGATGATATTAGCTAGGGAGACATGGTATACTTAATGTATGAGATACTTTAGGTAGTTTTGGTTGTTTCTATTAGATTATTTTATCTACATAGGAGGTCACATGTGTTTGTAGTTGGATTGGAACAACTCCTAGAGCTTACGATTGAGGAGGGTGTCAAATAGACATGGATGTTTTTCTTACTTGCTCACCTTTACCATGATTTGTACCAATTTTACATATATGATAGGACAAACTATATCTCTATAGGAGATAACTTCTATTTACATAATTCTATTTTTTTATATGCTTTGCGCAACATCCACATCAAAACATAGATATTCACATCTAATAGTTTGTTGATTTGATGAGGAAATTAAATTTCTCTAACAATATCTATATATTTCATAAAATTTGCAAATGTTAATATTTCCATATTATTAATATTTCTTAAAACTAATAAATTCACAAGCTCACATTATTTTGTTAATTCTAGTAAGCAACGTTTTGAATTCAGTCTTACACCCAAAGAATATTTTTTCTACTTTTTATTAATCATGAATTCTTGACATTTCATTTTATAAAACTAGCAATATGCTACTCATTTCTAACAAACTTTACCATCCTCTAAACACATAAAAAAGGAACACATAATACATACATTTTTAATAAAAAGGTTAAAAAAAAAATTATACTCATATCATTTTCTCAACTAAATTTATTCACAATAAATTTACTTTTGTGTTGCTCTTATCATTATTAAATGAGATGATTTATTTAAATTAATCTAAAATATAAGGTGTTTGAATAATAGGTAGAGGTTAACATAAAGAATATCTTAAATTGTGACTATCTAATTTCTCTTCATTAAATGTTCAACAAAACAAAAACAAAAAGAACTTAATAACAAAACCTTGATCATGAGTAGTAAAATAATTAACATTATTATCATCAACACTGTCTATATGTATAAAATAAGTAAATTGGAGGAATCTAACATAAAATAGGTAGATTAATGTGTTTTTTGTTAATTCTAGGGGAAGAGCTTCAATCCCTACAAACCCTAACTTCACACATTCCTAGAGGCTAAACTATATGTCAATTTTTGACAATATTTTTTGTTCTCTTGATATGTGAGTTGGCGCTTTAAAAATTATTTCTTAGCTTCTAGGCATTAAAAAAACTCCTTGTGGATATTGTCGAGCATCAAAGGGTCAAAAGTGGTCATTTTAAAGTGTCACCTGATATCGAATTAAAGATGCACCCATAGTCAATCACTCAAATGTTCAATACTTGTGGACAAATGTCTAAGTAGTCATGCACAAATATCCCAATCGTGGTGCACAAATGAGCCAATTATGAACCAAAAAATAAAAAAAATGATCAACTATTGGTACATGTGTTATCATTTTTGTGTCTCTTTTAAAATTAGCAATTCTGGGGTCATGTGTGCGTGGAGTGTCTCATTATTGGAACACATTCGGTTGATTGTACTTTTCCCCTAGTGAATAAGAATATTTTCTTTAATTTTTATTGAGCATGAGCTCTTGGCCTTTCTTCTAAAAAAACTACCATTGTGCTACTCATTTGTAACACATTTTACTCTACTCTAAATACATCAATCCAAAAAGGGAAACACATAATACATATATTTATATAATAAAAAAGAGTAAACAAAATAAATGTACATCATTTTCACAACTAAATTTATCCAGCATAAATTTACTTTTACATTGCGCTTCTCATTATAGAATGAGATGATTTATATAAACTAATATAATGTGTTGGAATAATATGTTGACATGAACATATAATTACATAAACTTACATGTAAAGGCTATGCACAACTCTAGAACCAATAAAGTCTCTGTCGGCTCTACTAAATAAATATAGGAAACTGTTACTGGCGAATAGCGACTACATAAATTCACTTCTACTGATCATCCCACACTGCGTCCATGAATGTAACATCACTAATATGTCTTCAACATATATCCAAGCACGCAAGGCTCCATGATGACTGTACAGAAAACCATACATAGAACACTGCTTGTTACTCTGTTAGGAACACTACGGACACCAGTTTCTATAAAACTATCTGTAATAACAGTTAACCTTTGCGCCCATGATATCATGCTGATATCATATCCATGCTACATATGCTGAAAGCTTACTGCATAAGACTTCCAAGCATGCTACTTTCCATATGTTGTCATCAATGACAAACATATAGTCAATATTGGCCTACTGGCAAATCTCCAACAATCTCCCCCTTGAAATAACTACATTCATAACATATAAGTATGTCCTTAGCTCTGATACCAATTGTTAGGAATAGGCCCAAGAGATAACTAAGAGGGGGGAGGTGTGATGCAGAGCACACAGTATAGAAGGTTAATGAACCCAATCCAATATCAAAATCAAATATCTCCTTCAAGAAATCAAGCATAATTCATTGTATAACCAATTATAGATAGCACAAAAATTCATAGTCTTCTGATATCTCGATGATGAGAATATCAATCACACCAACTTTATCATATAACTCTCCTCAATTAACTATTGAATCAACTTAGCAATAACCAGTTGCATTCATCATTTCTACAAAATTTGAAGACAAATCAAAATAATAACTCTTTAACAAATTAATTGACTCCCATCGCGTCCAGTTGAAACTAAGATAAACCAAAGTATAAACATCTCAGCTTCATATATCGATCATCCTGTCAACACATAGAATGATACTAATCCATGACTTCACAACTTCGGTTCTAAATTTGTTCTCTGTCATGACAGTTTAGTAACAAACATATGATTGCCTTGAGAACTATTTCAACAAACTTTGAATACTTCATAAAAACTGATTCACATAAACATGGTAACCGATATCAATGTGTCAGAGCTTCATCTCAACTATTTCAAGATTTCTAAAACAATGTATCAATAGTGTAACAACTTTTGAAGCCCATCCCAATCTAAATGAATTTAAGAATGGGCCCATGGTTTCCCAATCCTCACTCTATCAAACAAATCAAAATACAATAACATGTTGTTTATGAATAATGCCCCTAAACTTTGAACGCATATTTGTTTCATGATTCAGTCCCATTGCATCTTGCGGTTATGTTCTTTCAACAAAAAGAACCAAAACACAAACCTCTTAAAACATTATCAATAATGAATGTTTAAGCAGATTCACCAAAACATTAATTTGATCTTAGAACTTGATACAATCAACTTAACTTGCAAGATCTCAGAAAACCGAAATTCCAACATTAAGATTTTGAATCCAACTGCATAATATAACATAATTTAATCCATTGTCCCAAATCCAAACTGCAAACAAATTTATGACGCCAAATACATACTATTCCAGAATTCTATTGTGAACCACCCAATTGATGTAATCAACCACGAAATTAAATATAGAAAACTACAAATGGAACAATGAAAAAGATCGAAACTTCATTTCTTTGTTTGTCTGTTCTTCATTACATTGTTTCTATCCTTCCACTGATTCCTCATCTCTGATCCTACTCTACTCACTACTCATTCACGGGTTGTACATAGTAGTTTTTAAAGATTTCAAGACTCGATAACTAAATTTAAAACTAATTTCTAACTTCCCCTTTTAACTGACTCAAAATGACTGATTTGTCATCGGATACTAAATAAACTAGTACATTATCGTGACAAAACATTTATTAAAATACTAATATCTACTCGACTTTACCCCACCGATTACATTGACATTGAAAAATAAACATTTATAATGCATATAATGTGTGAAATATTTTGAATCTTGTGATGCCCCTGCATCATACTCCATAGCTTTGAAACATTTCCAAGTCCTCTTGGAAACTTGCAAAGAAACACATGTCAGAAAAAACAATAAGGCCTTCATCTTGACCTTAGGCAAATATAGGTCCTCTTGGAACCATGCAACTCTCCCATGTATCTTCAGCTTGCATCTAGGCTTTCTCTCCTTCATCAATGTGAACATTTCTTTCTGTTGTTGCATCTTCTTAATCACCATCATACAAATTTGTATCTCTAATTCCACTTGTACCATCTCCATGCTAGGAGAAATTTTTTTCATGTTTTGAGCCTCCTCATGGCCCATCTCTACAAATTTGATTTCTTCATTGAACGCTGCTCCCTCATGTGCCTCCAAACTACCTTCATAACCTTGCCATTCTTCAACTATAGCAACAAACTCATTCCGTAAATCAACCTCATCTTCAAGACCTTCTAGGCCTTCCTCTATGCTATCTCCTCCACCATCTACCAAGACTTCTTCACAATCCTTTACACCTTTCACCATGGGTGCATCCTCCACTCTAAGAGTACCCATCCTAGTACCCTCTTCATGTCTCTTCATCCTTGCTGCTGCAACTAGTTTCAGAATAGGCCATCTTATCTTCTTCCTCTTCAACCTTAAGTGCCAACTTGTAGCTTCCTTGAGTATCTCCTCGTGTCTCTTAAATCTTGTTTTACCTTCTTTCAAGTTTACTTCTAGACTTCTTATCTTTTCCTCCTGCTTCTTTCTCTCTTCTTCCTGCTCTTCCAAAACCCTTCTTAGGCTTCTCAACTCTTCTTGCCTCATCCATTCTATTTCTTTCTTCCTTGCTTCTTCTTCCTTCTTCTTTCTTTCTCTTTCTTCTATCTCCTTCTTATCACCATATAGGTACTCCTTCAATGCCTTCACCATTTCTCATTCACTTCTTGTCAAAGCCATCTTTTCTCACCAAGAATTCTTTTGACACCTGTGATATACCTTTCAACTTTGGAACACACAAGGAGGAAATGGACACTCCATGGTCTCAACAAAGGAACCAGTATACTGAAGATTACAAAAGACTTCAGTCATGATGAAATTTGCAACTCAATCTTCCATCAAATATGAGCCCAAAAAGATCTTGTTGTGCTCTAATACCACATGATGCAGAGCGCACAACATAGAAGTTTAATGAACCCAATCCAATATCAAAATCAAATATCTCCTTCAAGAAATCAAGCATAATTCATTTTATAACCAATTATAGATAGCACAAAAATTCATAGTCTTCTGATATCTTGATGATGAGAATATCAATCACACCAACTTTATCATATAACTCTCCTCAATTAACTATTGAATCAACTTAGCAATAACTGGTTGTATTCACTGTTTCTACAAAATTTGAAGACAAATCAAAATAATAACTCTTTAACAAATTAATTGACTCCCATCGCGTCTAGTTGAAACTAAGATAAACCAAAGTATAAACATCTTGGCTTCATATATCGATCATCCTGTCAACACATAGAATGATACTAATCCATGACTTCACAACTTCCGCTCTAAATCTATTCTCCGTCATGACAATTTAGTAACAAACATATGATTGCCTTGAGAACTATTTCAACAAACTTTGAATACTTCATAAAAACCAATTCACATAAACATGGTAACCGATATCAATGTGTCACAACTTCATCTCAACTATTTCAAGATTTCTAAAACAATGTATTAATAGTGTAATGGCTTTTGAAGCCAGTCCCAATCTAAATGAATTTAAGAATGGGCCCACGGTTTCCCAATCCTCACTCTGTCAAACAAATCAAAATACAATAGCATGTTTTTTATGAATAATGCCCCCAAACTGGGAATGCATATTTGTTTCATGATTCAGTCCCATTGCATCTTGCAGTTATGTTCTTTCAACAAAAAGAACCAAAACACAAACCTCTTAAAACATTATCGATAATGAATGTTTAAGCAGATTCACCAAAACATTAATTTGATCTTAGAACCCGATACAATCAACTTAACTTGCAAGATCTCAGAAAACCGAAATTCCAACATTAAGATTTTGAATCCAACTACATAATATAACATAATTTAATCTATTGTCTCAAATCCGAACTGCAAACAAATTTATTACGCCAAATACATACTATTCCAGAATTCTATTATGAACCACCCAATTGATGTAATCAACCATGAAATTAAATATAGAAAACTACAAATGGAACAATGAAAAAGATCAAAACTTCATTTCTTTGTTTGTCTGTTCTTCATTACATTGTTTCTATCCTTCCACTGATTCCTCATCTTTGATCCTACTCTACTCACTACTCATTTGCGGGTTGTACATAGTAGATTTGAAAGATTGCAAGACCCGATAACTAAATTTAAAACTAATTTCTAACTTCCCCTTTTAACTGACTCAAAATGACTGATTTGTCATTGGATACTAAATAAACTAGTACATTATTGTGACAAAACATTTATTAAAATACTAATATCTACCCAACTTTACCCCACCGATTACATTGACATTGAAAAATAAACATTTATAATGCATATAATGTGTGAAATATTTTGAATCTTGTGATGCCCCTACATCAAGGTGAATCAGTTGTCTACAAGTTTCAATTCTTTATCCAATTAAGTATAAATAAACATAAAGCATAAACACAATGAAAGACTACTTGAACTCAACACAATATTTTGGTTATGGGGAAACCCAAATAGGTAAAAACCCTAGTGGGAATTGACACCCACTAATATTATGCACTAGTGTATTATGATCCTTGTTAGAAGATCCTTAACCATGTTAGGAGTTGTTTTACAATATATTTAGTACAGTAGACCTGGTCAAGGGTCAGACCCTATTAGGTGTCTTTTACAATAGTCCTTGTTAGGGGAGAGGACGCACTATCCGAGAGCACACTACTCAAAGGAGTGAAGGCTACAACCTTCTGTTTGACAGATACACACTATATCTAGATCTTGGTGAACTGTGTTTTGACCTACTATCTAGATCAGTTCCAATGTATAGCACAAATACTTTACTTGGTCACATAGACCTTCTTCTGATGGCTCAACACTTCACACACTCTGCTCTGCTCTGCTTAATCAACTATGAACCACACTCAAGCAATCACAAAGGACTGCCTATAAATATCTTTTCTCTAAATAATATAATCAAGTCATCCTATTAGAACCATCTTGAAATCATATTAGAGAAGCCATAACAAACTCCAATAACAATTTAGTCGGCTCTACTAAGCACGCAACACATTCTAGGACCTGTCCAATAAAATAATTGTAGATGGACACTACACACTGTTGGCTCTACCAAAACAACTCGATCTTTCTCCTCAAGCTGAATTACATCATGCACTCTTAACTGAAGATCACTAACTCTCCTCTAAGATTAAATCCAAGGGTGCATACCCAAATGATGGGTGCAACTCTAGAACCAATAATGTCTCTGTCATCTCTACTGAATAAACATAGAAAACTGTTACTGGTGAATAGCGACTGTAGAACTTCACTTCTACTAATCATCAGACACTACATCCATGAATGTAACATCACTAATATGTCTTTAACATATATCCAAGCGTGCAAGGCTCCATGATAATTGTACAAACAACCATACACAAAACACTGCTTGTCACTCTGTCAGGAACACTGCTGACACCAGTGTTAATCTCTATTGAGAATTTAAAGTTGTCATTAGTATCAAAGAATAGTAAATAGGTCAGTCAGTTACTTATATAGAGATAGTTGGTAACAAGAAGTAAGATAGAATAGTCAGTAAAGCCTCTACACCGAGCATCACATAGTTAACTGAGCACTAGCGACACTGATACTGACGGTCAGTAAACACCGAGCATCACAAGATACACCAAGAAGATTATACATAGTTTACCGATGATCATAGAAAATAGCATAGTAATCTGAAATGGCACATTATTCTATGCAAATGGTTATAAGAAAACATAAAATGGTTTACCAAGATCGAGGAGAATTTATTGTAAATAGATACTCATTAAATGTAATGTTTATCTTATTGTAATAGTTGATCTAGATTATTTTGCATCGTAGATCTTAGGGTGATGATTATTTTTGTAACCTAATTTTTGCTAAGGTGGAAAAACATAACACTATATATTTGTATGTTCGCACCATTTTGAAGAAAGGTTGGTGAACAAATATATATGAATCAAGGAGAACTTGAAGACATTGCCTATCTTCAAGACAATCAGTTTACTAAGCAGAATGGAGCACACAGGATATCAGATTGAGCAAAATCAGACAAGGCTACTGAGCAGAACAGAGCAGAGAACCATTACAGATAAGATGATATTTTGATGAGCATTTATAGATCTATTTCAGACAATTTAGTTGTCAACTAGCAGATACTTGCCTATTACTTCCTGACAATTGTGATAGAGCTTTTGATAAATCTCTTAACTGAGTAGACTTAACAGTCTTTGTATAAATCTCTTAATCGAGTACACACTTCAATTAGTGTTGTTAAATCCTATAACTAGGTAGATCTAGCTGATCTAATATGTTACTCCTAATAGGGTAAGATCACCAGAAGTGACCAAAACTTGTAGCCTTAACAGGTAAACCTTTTCTATTTGCAGTAGTGAAGAATTTGTGAGTGTCATCCCCACTGCAGTTTTTACCTTCTAACAAGGGTTTCTGTGTTACCAAAATACTTGTGTTATGTGATTTTCATATTGATTTCATGTTCTTTACTTTCTTAAGTTAACTAGATGATTGATTTATGCAATTAGATTCAAGTTATTTTGATCGGTTATTACAGTATTCGGTTCTAGATTGGAAAGGTTTTACAAGTAAATTTTTGAAGGCATTGATTCACCCCTCCCCTCTCAGTACCTATCTATCCTAATTCCAACAACCAGATGCTATATAACTATCTATAATAATAGTTAGCCTCTACGCCCATGATATCATGCTGATATCATATCCATGCTACATATGCTGAAAACCTACTGCATAAGACTTCCAAGCATGCTACTTTCCATATGATATCATCAATGACAAACATATAGTCAGTACTAGCCTACTGGAAAATATCCAACAATCTCCCCCTTTGGCATTCATGGAAACATGTGGAATGAAAAACCACAACCAACCCAATGAGAAATAATTTTATAACATTCTCCATTTCCTCATCAAAAACTCCCCGAAAGATGAATCCTCTTTTTTCTGCACTAATCTTCAATATTCTCCATTTCCTCAACTGAACTGCCTCCAAGACTGAATACTGGTCCCCCTTAGTATACTACTTTTTTTTTCATGACTGTGTATATTACTCCCCCTTTGACATCAATGGCAAAGGGTGCCATTCATTTTAAGCACCGGTACTACTCTTGAGGTAGAGTAGTCAACCTTCCATCAGTCCCTGAGGATTGATGTCTTTGCTTCTTTCTTTTAAGAAAAATCAAGGAAGGGAATTACTCCCAACTTCTTCCTAAGATACTCAAAAGTATCCTTAGGCAAGGGCTTTGTGAATATATCTACCAACTGATCTTTACTACTCACATAGTCCAACTTGACTTCTTTCTCTACAACTTTCTCTCTTAGGAAGTGATACTTGATCTCAATGTGCTTTGTCTTTGCATGCATCACAGGGTTCTTAGACATATTGATAGTGCTAGTGTTATCACATTGAATAACTATAGGATAATCAATCTGAATACCAAAGTCCTTTATCATTTGCTTGATCCAAAGAATTGTAGAACAATTTAGGGCTGCTGCAACATACTCTGCTTATGTTGTTGATTGAGAAATATAATTTTATTTTCTTTCTTGTCCAAGTGACAAGTCTATCACCAAGAAACACTACTCCAACTAATGTACTATTTCTATCATCTATGCATCCTGCCCAATTAGCATCAGCATATACATGAAGCTCTACATTTTCTGAATTAGGATACCATAGACCATAATCAATAGCGACTGCATAAATTCACTTCTATTGATCATCAGACACTACGTCCATGAATGTAACATCACTAATATGTCTTCAACATATATCCAAATGTGCAAGGCTCCATGACAACTATATGGACAACCATACACAGAACACTACCTATAACTCTGTTAGGAACATTGCTGATACCAGCTACTATATAAATGTCTATAATAATAGTTAACCTCTGTGCCCATGATATCATGTTGATATCATATCCATGCTACATATGCTAAAATCTTACTGCATAAGACTCACAAGCATGCTACTTTCCATATGTTGTCACCAATGACAAACATACAGTCAGTACTAGCTTGCTAGCAAATCTCCAACAATCTCCCCCTTTGGTGCTGATGGCAACATGTGGAATGAAAAACCACCACCAACCCAATGAGAAATAATTTTATAACATTCTCCATTTCCTCATCAAAAATTCCCACAAAAGATTCAAGTAGTTGAAATTGCATAGCCAGTGTGTGCCAGTGAAGAACATAGTAAGCAGCTGACTGTTAGCATTTTGAGTTGTGGTTATAATATAATCATGTAAAGGCTATGCACCTATTGTAATTAGGTTTCCAACATATGTATATGTTTGTTTGTAAATATGCTTGAGCCAATTTTTTTGGAAGCATTGTATGTAATAGGTCTAAGGGCTGACCTAGTTGTCTATTTTGTATGTGCATATAAATATGAAATGCACCCATTGTAATTAGTATGAAAGTTGATATAGAGTTGTAATAAGTAGAGAAGAAGTGTGTGAAGAGTCTTTAATATGTATTAGAGCTTTGCAAGAGGTTAAAGCATCAGTGCATCAAAGGAACTAATCTGATAAGCAGTGTCACAGTGATAGTTCATCTAGCAAATATAGTGTGTATCTGAGATCAGAAGGTTGTAGCCTTCACCACTTGAGCAGTGAGCTCTAGGAAAGTGCGTCCACTCCCCTAACATTGACTATTGTAAAAGAATCCTAATAGGTTCCGACCCTTAACAAGGTCTACTATATTTAATACATTGTAAAGAAACTCCTAACAGGGTAAAGGATCTTCTAACAAGGATCACTAAACACTAGTACAGAATATTAGTGGGTGTCAAATTCCCAACGGGGTTTTTACCTATTTGGGTTTCCCCATAACCATATTGGTGTTATGTGTTGATTTCAAGTTTCATGTTTATGTGGATGTTCATTTTAGTACTTAAGCATTTAAGTTCAGTTTAAAGATTAAAGTAAAAAGATCAATACAATGAACACTGATTCACCCCCCCCCCCCTCTCAGTGTTCCCATTCCTAACAATCCAACTTGATTATAGTTAGTGAACCTTTTATTGGAAAGTTGGCTATACTGATGTATATGACTTAATATAGTGTTTTCATTATGACAACAAAGTCATATAGTAGTTTGGAGTCAACACACTTGATGAGAAGATAAAAAATCAGTTAAGTGTTGAATACTGGACAGCGTACAAAGTTCCTGTAGCTCAGAGCATCAATGCACATGCGTACGACTGAATTATGGTATTTTGCCTTGAATTTAACTTAGTTAGACTATATTCATGCTTATTCTATGAGCGCATGAATAGATATGCAAGTATGAGAAAGATACAAGCAGTTGAAGTTGCACAACCAGTGTGTGCCAGTGAAGAATATAGTAAGTAGCCGACTATTAGCATTTTGAGTTGTGGTTATAATCTAATGATGTAAAGGCTATACACCTATTGTAATTAGGTTTCCAACATATGTAAATGTTTTTTTGTAAACATGCTTGAGAAAATTTATTTGGAAGCATTGTATGTAATAGGTCTAAGGGCTGACCTAGTTTTCTATTTTGTATGCGCATATAAATATGATATGCACCCATTGTAATTAGTATGAAAGTTGATATAGAGTTCTAATTGTATGCACCCTAAAATGGTTTCCTAGACTTTGGGCCTCCATTTAGCAATATTTAAATTTCCTGAATCAGCATCTTCAGCTCAATATCAATTTCCTTGATCAAATCCTATTTTACCATTTTCAATTATTTTTTATGGGCTAACCATTTTGTCCTAAGTCTTTATTTAATTAAAAATAATTTCCTCCCTTTTTATTAAATAAAAATCCCCACATTTTCTTCTTATCGTAAGTTGCACAAATAAAGCATTATTCTTATTTTATAAAAAGGAGAAAAACACTTTTTGTCTCATATGGACACAAAAGTCAACTCTTATTTTCTCATTGGAGGATATTTGTGCACATGGATTGCTCCTCTTTTAAGCTCCACCCTTGATTAAATCTTTTTCTTCTTAATCTCCATGGTCTATTCTTTCTCATTTCCTATAAAAGAAGAGCTCTCTTTCTCATTTATATATCAATCTTTTATGCTAATGTTATGCTGCAGGTTTTCTAGGTCACTTTGGAGCTTTTGAAGATTTGGAGCATTCTTGGCTTACATTTTACATGCTTTCATAGTTTATCTCTTGCATTCTAGCTCCATTATCATGGCATTCATAGTATAGATTTCTTTTATGCTTAAGAGTAACTCATCTAGTTTAACTAGGAAGGCTTGGTAATACTTGTACTTTCCTTTTCATAGCATAGCTTGTACTTTCATTTCCATAGCTTAGCTTGCACCTTTCATTTCTAGCTTGCATATTCATCTTAATCTAGCTTGAATTTTCATTTCATAGTGATTCTTGGGGATATTGACATTCTTACCCTTGTCTTCATTTGAATCTCTCATTGTGTGGTTGACTAGCAAGGTCATTAGCTTAATAGCTCTAGCTGAGAGAAAATTTTAAATAATCTTTCAACTCCATACATAAAGAGCTCTAGGTCACTTTCTAAAGTTTCATATTCATCGATTCCCTTGGATATAATGACTTAGAGAAGTGCACCATTTGAGTGTGTACATTTTTGGTGCCCACCGTGGGGCAGAGCATTATTGTTTTGTCTTTAATTTGCTGCATTTTCATTAATTTTTCATCAATTTTTAGCTTCATTTTCGGCTCTCTGGTTTTTCAGTCTCAGATTATCGCGCGATAGTTTTCTAGTATCGCGTGATATTTCATGTATGGTGGCGCGATACTTTACCAGTTAAAGTATCACTCTGTTTGAGACATTATGTCCCACTGTTTGAGACATTTTGTCACCTGCCAGTATAGTGAAGTATCGCTTAGAAATATATTATCACCCCAGTATACTGTAAAGTATCACGCAATATTTCTTGTGATTGTACTATCACCTAGACCTGAAAGTGGTTATTTTTTAGCTCTTTTTTATTTTTAAAAAAATTTCAACGTTTTCAAAATCCATGCCTCTAGAAAATTGGCACCTATTTTTTATAAATTTTCACATACGGTATCAAAAATTTAAGTGTGATATATCGTTGGAAAGCTCTTTTAGAGCCTAATCCAACCATGTTGGTTTCATTTTCAAATTTTTCCATTTGATCAACTATTTTCCTTGTAGATTATCTAATTTTTGATGTGCTAACCATTGTGGGGCTAACAAGTTGTGCTTGTAGGTGCCTTCATTGCTTGATTATTTACTTCTAAGAACGCATGTCAAAGCTTCAAATGCACAAGGGCTACTAATGATTTTTGTAGGGCTGCCCAAAGCATAAAAACAAATCAAGTGCTTGTTGTTTATTTCATTTTTAAGTGTGGCAATTACTAGTTGTTTCATTTCATAGGAACATAATATCTTGTTGTAGGAATTCTTGGGTGGTAGGAGAAGTATGCTCTTCACCCTTGTGGTGAACTAGAAAATCTTGACCCATCTTTGGATTTTGAAAGCAAGAGGGTAATTGAACATTTTCTTGGTGTGTTTGGGAGAAAACTTTGAGATAGGGGAGTATGCTCTTCACCCTTGTGGTGAAACAAAAACCTTGAACCTCATAAGTTGATCCACTCTTTGTTTAGCTTTTTAGAATCTTTTAGCGGGCCTGCGCTTGAGCAATCAAGAGGAACGACCCAAGTGGGGACAAGATAATACCAAGCTATTCCAACCCACTATAAACTCAAGGCTATCAAGGACACAAAACCTTGGTAGACGTAGTACTTGTCTTCGCTTGATGTGAGTACTTGTGGGATTGTGACCATGAGGAAAATGTTGGGAAAGAATGCTTAAGGTACTCTTGTGGCCGTGAGGTCTGTTACTTGCCGCAAGGTAAGGAGTCCCTTTGGGGAGCAAGAGGGGTTCTACGAATGGAAGCCCTTACTAAGAACCATAAATAGAAGCCACCCTATTTTGCCGCTTAGCTTCTTGGTGCAAGGATTGATCCAAGTGGAATAACCCAGATCACCTCAAGATTACTCACCATCTATGTTCCTTTGGTTGTGTTATTGACACTTCCACGACAAAGCCAATATCTATTGTGGGCAACCACTTTGTGTGAGGTGATGGGACATCAAGTGTGGGCTAAGTTGTTAAGTATTGAGCCTTTGTCCTTCTAGGCTAGTAAGTGCTTGACATGTTCTCATTGTGATCTACCTGTGTAAACGTTCTCAAACATCAAACATCATGGTAGCATTCATAGGATTTTTCGCTTTGATATCACAATTGCTTGTCTTGGAAAGGTTGCTTTTGCCCTTGTGCAAGTGTTTTATGACATGTTTGATCACCTAATATTTGCAAACCTGTCTATTTACTACTGTCACTATGATTGAAATCGAAAAAACCAACCTTCAAACTGAGATTTTGACCAAATTGCCTTAAAAATTGAGATTTTGACACTCACTGGCTGAAGAGTCATACAACACTGAACAGTTATCACTCTTTGTATTGAGAAATATCATGTAATAGTTTGTTCCTGTGGAACTATCACTCTGTCTTCCTAGAAAATATCGCTCAAGCTTACTAGAAACTATCGCTCTACTTAGAGCGAAATATTGCCTAGTTATAAACTATCGCTCTGTTTGCCTGGAAACTATCGGACAGAGTCCTTTTGCTGTCTCATTGCTTCTTGAAATCTAAAGTTGATTTGTGTCACTTCCAATCTTCCTTGATCAGTCTAGATCTCAGATCTTAGGTGATGTGACATGTTGCTCAATATCCAAATGAACTTCAATGGTATCAAATTGCAAAAAATGACTCTTAGTTTTCTTTCTTCCGCTTCTTCCATGTCTTCCTAGTCCTCCATTTTCATCATTTCTCTTCTTCCTTCATGCTTCTTCCTCTTCTTCATAAACTCCTCATGCCTTCTTGATTCTTTTCCTCTTATTATCTAGTCTACCTTCTTCTATTTCATCTCTTCTATTCATTTCTTTCATGCTTGATTGCTCCTCTTCAAGAACCATGAATTTCAACTACCTTCTTATGGAACCTCTCTTGAGAATAGATGATCTTGAACTCATTGCTCAATTCAAAGAGTATTATTCTTCCAACAGTCCTTCTATATATTGCATGGATGATAAACTTAAGAC
Organism: Chamaecyparis obtusa; assembly: GCA_027943335.1. Lineage (NCBI taxonomy): Eukaryota > Viridiplantae > Streptophyta > Pinopsida > Cupressales > Cupressaceae > Chamaecyparis > Chamaecyparis obtusa. The sequence goes on along the minus strand of BSBK01001310.1, from coordinate 270,468 downwards.
AAGAATAAAAGAAAAGATGCTTGAATGAGATGCCTTTTCTAGGATCATAGACATGATCTTGTCAGGACCTCCTTTTTCTAAACATTCTTCATCTTCTAAGTCTTCTCGTTCTTCTTCACATTCCAAGTCTTATCATGACTCTTCTAGACATTATTCACATTCCTCATTATCCAAGTCTTATTCCTCTACTAGGTCCTCACTTTCCTCTTCTTCGCAATCTCATTCCTCTTCTACTTCTTCCAAGAGTCTTACTCCTCAATATGAGCAATATAGTAATCCTTGTAATATCTCTCCCACGAAGAGTGACACACCCACCTTTGATGACTATGATGACTATTATGATGGCTATGATGATGGACCATATAGTCATACCTATGAAACCTCTACTCCTAAGAGTCCTCCTCATCGTGTGCTCATGCTTTCTAAAGGGTCATCCTATTGGATAGATTGTGATGGTGATCCATATGATTCTGATTTTGAAAGAGACTTTGATGAGTTTTGTGAACAATACCTAGATGATACATCTACTTCTATTCAGGAATATAAAATGTACTGTGCTAATTTGAAACATAAATATTATAAGAATCCTTCCTCTAAGAACTCTCATGCTAAAAATAAAGATCACACTCTCAAGAAAGATTATGTTAATGATGGAACTTTGTCTGGTGTTGGTCCCCTTTCATCCCCTACTTCCTCCAATACCCATACATTTTCTAAAGCTTCCAAGTCTTCCAAATCTATCACAAATCCTTCATCCAACAAAGATCCTAATACTTTTCATGCAGTTCCCTATAGTTATCCTCAAGGGCTACCTCTTAAAGAAACTCAAGCTAACCTTCACTTGGCTACAAATACTTTCAATAATGCTAAACCTAAAGAGCCTAATCTTTTATGTGCTATAATGCCTACTTCAGCTAGTCCTTCACCATCTTTTCCAAAGTCTTCCATACAATCCCAACATGCTTCCTTGTCCTTAGAAGTGGCTTCATGTCAAGAGGACTCTAAAAATGATAAAGAAAAAATAATAAAGAAAGATCAAGATCAAGAACCCTCCATATCATTCAATTCTCTTCATGATATATCTCCTTCATTTCATAGTTCTTTTGATCCTTTACACTCTATTCTACCATGTCTTAAGTCTTGTCCTAAGCAAGATCAAGCTAATACTCACACCATTGGGTTTATTGACAATCAAGATGACCTTACTTCCATTGAGGTTATTGAGAATGGTGTTGTTACTTCCAATATTAAGCCTATTAAAAGTCAAGAAAAAAATGATGCGCTTGTGCTATCCAAAGATCCTTGTCAAGATCAAAGCCTTCCATCTTCTTGTTCTACCATTTCATGTTCGCTTCCAATTTCTACTCTTCCTAGGTCTTTGCAAGTTTTGAACAATCCTATCGAAGAAGTTTCTCCTATTCAAAATGTTCATGATCCTATTTCAAATCCTAATGCTCACTCTAAAGATGTTGATGTCCTTGGTTTTCATATAGGTGTTGATGAACTTATTGATTATCCTTTTGCATCTTCTGCATCCATTCTTGGACCTCCTCTACCAATACTAAGGGCTTCATGTCTTCCTTCCATCTTGGGTCCTTATGTCCCTTCACTTTCCTCTCCTAACTCTCCTAATTCATCATCCATCTTGGGTCCTTATGTTCCTCCATCTCCTATCTTTCCTCAAGATCAACATAGATGCATACCCTTGAATCCTTTTTATCCACCCACAAATCTAAACCAGTCATATCCTCCTTCTTCCACAAGTCCCAAGTCTTTTGGAAGTAACTTGAATGTTCAAAACAAGAAAAAGAAGAAATACAAGAATCCATCAAAAAAAGAAGATCACCATGTCTCCTCTAATCAACATGGATGCATAAAGTCAAAAGAGATATCTAAGAACAAAACTACAAGACAAGTATGGGTTCCAAAATCCATCATTGAAAATATTCTCTCTAAATCATCAAAAAGAAATGAAAAGCCTAAGGCTATATGGATTCCAAAGTCTATCTTGAAAGAGTCTAATGTTGAGAAACAAGTGAAGTTGACATTCAAGCTTCCAAAGGCTTCCACTTCATCTTCTTCCAAAAACATTCTTTTATTCCATGCGCCTAAGCCACAACCTCTGCTAAACATTCACCATATTCCTTCATTCACATTTCCTCCATCCTCTTGCCACCCTTCAAGGTGTGTGTTGACATTGATCTTGCCTTCCTTTCCATCTACCCTTTCACAATCCTTCCATTCATTATCCTTCTACCTTCTATCCTTTTTCCTCATTTGCCTATTCCTCCTATCTTCCAACCTCACTCGCTTTACATAAAATATTATCCTCCATTTTTCTCTTCCGTCCTCCTTTCCCTATCAGTATCTTTGAGCATATCATTTTGAATCCTTGGCATATCATGGTATATCCTTTCAAGGAGAATTATCTAAAAAGCTTGCCTTCTTCCAAAAATTTAAAAAAAATAGAAAACAAAAAAAGAAAACAAAATTTTTTTTTAAAAGAAATGAAAAAATTGAAAATGTGCCTTGGTGAAGACCTGGAAACAGGTGCCTTGGTAGCAAAAGTAAAGAGAAATAAATTCATCCTATGGTGAAAACCACTCCCTTTCGGTGCCTTGGATAAGTATGATGATGAAAACAAGGTAATCAGACATCATGTGTAGTTCTTCTACATATTTCATCCATTCTATCTTCTCTCTTTGGTCTTGACAATGTTGACTTATACATGAACATTTGGCTATCTTGTGAGCTATCTTATGATGATCTTGCTTTCATTCCATTCATGTTTAGCCTTGATATTTATTTTACTCCATTCATTCTAGCTTTTCGCTATCCTTTTCCCCTTGGTCTTGATCTAATTAAAAAGAGTAAAACGCGATGCTATGAAGCCTCTTGACATGTCTACTCCTTTGGACTGCATCCTTTCCTTCTTTTTCATTACGCCTTTGTGACTTATCCTATGCTAGCCTTTCATTGCTTGTCCAAATGTTCTTTACATGACAATTTTCCCTAGCTTGAGTACTCTTGAGGAGTTTTCCTTTGAGGATTTCTTCCCTCCATTCTCCTTCATTCTCTTGTCTTTCATCTCTTCCACTAGCTTGCTAATCTTTCTTGTCCTCCACCTTGCTAGACATTGGGACGACATGATGTGATCTTGCTTGGGAGTTTGATGCCCATTATGTCTGGGGGCATCTTTTGTACATACTTATTGATCTTGAAAAAATGTAAAAAATGGTATATTGTTACAAAATTTTAAAAATTGGAAAATGTCCTGAAAAAATGATCATCTTAGTGAAAACCTAGTAATAGGTGCTTTGATGTATCTCCAAAAAAATTATATATTTCAAAAATACAAAAAAATGCAAAAAATGCAAAAAATTCAAAAAAATAGAAAAAGTGCCTTGGTGAAAACCTAGAAACAAGCGCCTTGGTAGGAAAAATACAAAAAAATTGAAAAATAAAAAAGAAATAATAATAAAAAATCTCCAAGTGGTGAAAACCTAGAAACAGGCATCTCTGTTGGTGGGTGGATGAAAAGGATTCAAGGGTATGCATCTATGTTGGTCTTGAGGAAAGATAGGAGATGTAGGAACATAAGGACCTAAGATGGATGACAAATTAGGAGAGTTAGGAGAGGAAAGTGAAGGGACATAAGGACCCAAGATGGAAGGAAGACATGAAGCCCTTTGTATTGGTGGAGGAGGAAAATAAAGATGCAAAATGATAATCAATTAAAAAGAGTAAAATGCAATGCTATGAAGCCTCTTGACATGTTTACTCCTTTAGACTGCATCCTTTCCTTCTTTTGCATTACGCCTTTGTGACTTATCCTATGTTGGTCTTTCATTGCTTGTCCAAATGTGCTTTACATGACAATTTTTCTTAGCTTGAGTACTCTTGAGGAGTTTGCCTTTGAGGATTTCTTCCCTCCATTCTCCTTCATTCTCTTGTCTTTCATCTCTTCCACCAGCTTGCTAATCCTTCTTGTCTTCCACCTTGCTAGACATTGGGACTACACGATGTGATCTTGCTTGGGAGTTTGATGCCCATTCTGTCTAGGGGCATCCTTTGTACATACTTATTGATCCTTAAAAAATGTAAAAAATGGTATATTGTTAAAAAATTCTAAAAATTGGAAAATGTCCTGAAAAAATGATCATCTTAGTGAAAACCTAGTAATATGTGCTTTGATGTATCTCCAAAAAAATTATATATTTCAAAAATACAAAAAAATTAAAAAATGCAAAAAATTTAAAAAAATAGAAAAAGTGCCTTGGTGAAAACTTGGAAACGGGCACCTTGGTAGCAAAAATATAAAAAAATTGAAAATAATAATAATAATAATAATAATAATAATAATAATAAATCTCCAAGTGGTGAAAACCTGGAACAGGCGCTATTTGAAGCCTTTGCACCCTTGTCTTTTAGCATGTGTCCTCGACACTTAGCCTTTCTCCAATCATGCCTTGACCTTGTTGCCTTGGTTTGGAATTGGTCTTTGTCTTTGTCTAGGGGGCATCACTGTGTTAGCTTTGGTCTCTAGGATGCATTGGTCTTTAGGATGTCTTGCAAATGGTGTTTTTTAACACTGATCTCCAATAGTGTTTTTCAACACTACCCTAGCGTCAAGTGTTTCTCAACACTTATCAGATATCCTACCCATAGTCTAGTATGATGTGATATTTCCACTAACAGATGTGATACTCAATGATTGATTCTATGACCTACACACACGCACTTAAACACTTGACTCACTGAGACTTGTTTGACTTTGTTTTCCTTGTGTGTTGTCTATGATGATTTCTTTGATGAGTGTTCTCTCCCTATGATAGTTTTTGATGATGCATAGCTAGAAGACTAAGGGCATGAGGACATGTTTTATTGCCTTTTCTGCTTGTGGGTATATTTTGTTGGTCCTAATTGTCATTAGCATTTATGCTTGATCCACTTGACACCTAGGATCTACAAGGTATTATCCTTGACTATTTTATGTGAGTGCATGCTTATAGCCATCTTGACCTTCTTATGTCCTAATGCCAGCATAATCTCTCTATAACAAACTTAGGTAATCTCACTGCACTAGTCATCTTGATCTATATGTCTTTGATGCCTAGGTGGGATTTCAACATTCTATCTTATATAGATCATATTCATATACCCATAGTCATACTAGTGTGTATTGTATGATCTTGCGACGCTACCAATAAAGCTCGATGATGATTATTAGATGTCTATTGGCTTTGTGACCTTGCAAGTCAACCACTTTTCATAGTAGCTTGCATTTTTAGGTTCACGTTAGATTAGTCTTTGCACCTTGCATATGGAGAGAGCTCTCTTTTTTCATCTTTCATGGACCTATTGGTCAACTGTGCTCACCTTTTGCTTCTTCTCAATCATGTCTTTCGCTTCTTGTCTTTCATATCACATCCTTTTCTATTCCTGTCAAAATTTTGTGAAAATTACACCCCTAGCTAATTTTGACATCCTGGATCCATTTTTAGACTCGAAATTGAAATTCAAGTTAATCTTGATAGTCAAAATTGCATTTCAAAATTTTCCCCTCTTCTGTGCAGTTGGCTGACCATTTGAGGCCTGATCCTTTGATCTTTGTTGGGGCACCCTCATTTCTTCATCCCCATCTCTTTCAACCTTCTATTCTTTCATTCACCTTCATTCACTTCATCTCTCTAAGGTTTGACTTCATCTTTTTGGTCAAACTGGGGCATATCTTCATTGCTTGCTGGTTATCCTATTATCTCTTCACCTTCGATTATGATTTCTTAGTGATTTGATCAAGTTTATCAATTTGTTGCTTCTCCTCTACCTAATTTCAATTTCAATTTCGAGGGGGCAGTACCTATCAGCTTTAATCTTTGATTCAGCTTTATCATTTAGCTCAGCTTGAGATTCTTATTTTGAGACTTGATTATCACTTAACAACAATGGTGTTGATCTTGTCTTTCAATTCTTATCTCTTATTTTTAGACTTGATTATCAATTAACAGCAATGGTGTTGGTCTTGTCTTTTAGCTGATTTATTTTTGTCCTAGTGTGTTCCCAGAATGATCACATGTCTGGATTGTTTTGTGATCCCAAAATGATCTCACACTTCAATTCCATTCTTTGATTGTATGTGATCCCAAATCGATCTCACATTAGTCAAAGAGGGGCAAATGTATGCACCCTAAAATGGTCGCCTAGACTTTGGGCCTCCATTCAACAATTTATCAATTTCCTAAATCAGCATCTTCAGCTCAATATCAATTTCCTTGATCAAATCCTATTTTACCATTTTCGATTATTTTATATGGGCTAACCATTTTATCCTAAGTCTTTATTTAATTAAAATGAATTTCCTCCCCTTTTATTAAATAAAAAGCCCAACCTTTTCTTCTTATCCTAAGTTGCACAAATAAAGCATTATTCTTATTTTATGAAAAGGAGAAAAGCACTTTTTGTCTCATATGAACACAAAAGTCAACTCTTATTTTCTCATTGGAGGATATTTGTGCACATGGATTGCTCCTCTTTTAAGCTCCACCCTTGATTAAATATTTTTCCTCTTAATCTCCATGGTCCATTCTTTCTCATTTCCTATAAAAGAAGAGCTCTCTTCCTCATTTATATATCAATCTTTTATGCTAATGTTATGCTGCAGGTTTTCTAGGTCACTTTGGAGCTTTTGAAGATTTGGAGCATTCTTGGCTTACATTTTACATGCTTTCATAGTTTATCTCTTGCATTCTAGTTCCATTATCATGGCATTCATAGTATAGATTTCATTTATGCTTTAGAGTAACTCATCTAGTTTAACTAGGAAGGCTTGGTAATACTTGTACTTTCCTTTTCATAGCATAGCTTGTACTTTCATTTCCATAGCTTGGCTTGCACCTTTCATTTCTAGCTTGCATATTCATCTTAATCTAGCTTGCATTTGCATTTCATAGTGATTCTTGGGGATATTGGCATTCTTGTCTTTGTCTTCATTTGAATCTCTCATTTTGTGGTTGACTAGCAAGGTCATTAGCTTAATAGCTCTAGCTGAGAGCAAATTTTAAATAATCTTGCAACTCCATACATAGAGAGCTCTAGGTTGCTTTCTAAGGTTTCCTATTCATGGATTCCCTTGGATATAATGACTTAGAGAAGTGCACCATTTGAGGTGTACAATAATAAGCAGAGCAGAAGTGTGCGAAGAGTCTATAAGATGTGTTAGAGCTTTGCAAGAGGTCAAAGCATCAGCACATCAAGGGAATTGATCTGACAAGTAGTGTCCCAATGATAGTTCATCCAGTAGATATAGTGTGTATCTAAGATCAGAAGGTTGTAGCCTTCACCACTTGAGCAGTGAGCTCTAGGACAGTGTGTTCACTCCCCTAACAAGGACTATTGTAAAATAATCCTAACAGGGTCTGACCCTTAACAAGGTCTAGTGTACTTAATACATTATAAAGTAATTCCTATCAGGGTAAAGGATCTTCCAACAAGGATCACTAAACACTTGTACAGAATATTAGTGGGTGTCAATTCCCACCAAGGTTTTTACCTATTTGGGTTTCCCTATCACCATATTGGTGTTATTTTTTGATTTCATGTTTCATGTTTATGTGGATGTTCATTTCAGTACTTAAGCATTTAAGCTCAGTTTAAATATTAAAGTAAAAAGATAAATATAGTTAACACTGATTCACCTCTTCCCCCCTCTCAGTGTTCCCATTCCTAACAATTGGTATCAAAGCTTTGGTCCTTATCAAAAAAGTTTAACCACTTGAGGAGATCATGGACAAAGTAGAAACGAAACATCTAAAAAGAAATCTGGAAGCTTTTCTTGAAGACCTAGACAAATATGAAAGAGAAACTCAAGAACTAAGGGAAAAACTTAGTGATGCTCAATTAGTCATAAAAAGGATAATGAAAGATTTGAAAGAATGCTCTAACAGTGATCTAGGGACAATGGTCAAGAAGCCGAATGAAGAAAATAAATCCTTAAAAGAAAAACTTGAGGAGTTTGATGATAAGCTGACTAACAATCAATAAGTCTATGATGAACAAAACCTTCAACTGAATGAAGAATTGAGACAAGAAAACATGGAAATCTTAGAACTAAGAAACAATAAGGAAAGCTTGGAATCTAAATTGAAAGAGGCTAAGAATCACATTGATAAATTACACACCAGTTCTGATTTAATAGAATCTCAGTTATATGCAAGAAGAGCTAAAGGAGATACTAGCTGCATTGGATACAATGAAGCACAAAATCAGATTGATAACATGTGAGAAAGAATGAAAGCACCAGAAGACACCTCAGATGGTAAAGAGACTAAAATTCAGATCAAGGATCATACTCAACCACCTAAGAATGAGCACAAGCCTATGGACCACACTTGTTATGCATGTAACAAGCATGGAAACATAGCAAGGAACTGTACAAAGGTAAGACTTTTCAATGGTTATTGTTATTCATGTAATAAATTTGGTCATAGAGCTATGAATTGCAAGACAATCCAAAAGAATAGGACTCATAATCAAAGAAATCATAATCAATCAAATGTAAGAAGCTCTCAGAATGTTACATGTCAGATATGTAACTATAATGGTCACTCAGCTAAAAAATGTAAGATGGTGACTCATGTCAATGCACCAAGGAATATAAGGCCTCCATTCATTTTTCACTCTTGTAACAAGGCTAGACATATCTCAAGGTTCTATAGATCAAGGACGCAAGGTTAGGAAAGCCCTAAAAAGCTAGAAAAACCAATTTTGCATCCCAAAGGAGAAGTCAATTTTGTGAAAGCTTCAGAGGGTGCAAGCTTGATTTGGTTAGAAAAAAATAAGGAAAAGGTTAATGAGCATGTATTGGATGCATCCACAGTGGACATACCCTCTACATCTGATGAATGGCCCTCGAGGTCATAGGGGGAGCTAATTTAGCTCTAGACCCCTGTGTGGCTAGTATACTCACTCTCAAAGTATGCACCTTTAGACTTAAGCTTTTGGAGACTAGAGAAACCTTTGTGAAAGAGGGAACTACCTGATTCTTCTCAGAATGAAAGATAGAAATTTCTAAGTGACAGCCCGGTTTACGCGGCAAGCACTAATGGCAAAATTTTCACCTTAAGTACACAGAAAGATTTTTTATTACTCATTGCATTTGAATTTAGAGCATTTGGAGAGAAAAAAGGGCTTTAGAAGTTATTGTGAATATTTTTAGATTGATCTATCAGTGATTAAGCGGTTTATTTGATCAGTTGCAGAAACCCTAGTTCGTCGCGCTGATTCAGAAGTCTTCAAATTATCTCAGAGAGCATTTGGAAAGTGATAAATCAAGTAAGTGATGGCCACTTCCATAGTACTTAATGTTGCAGAAAAGAAAAGATATGTATTTAAGAAGCATCCATTTAAGTCTACCCTAGATGACTTAGAGGGAGCATTCTCCCGCATGCCTATGGGTGTTATGCATGTCGAAGACATTGGGGCATACATTTGCTACAAGAAGGAACTAGTAGGATTGGACAGACTAAGGGTGCACATGGAAACCATGCTAAAACCATACAAAACCTTCTTAGATGAATATGTGAAGTGGAATGATCACCCTATAGTGGAGTATGCTATGGCATATGAGTTCTATGAGAAAAAATGGATTAAAATACTTTTGAGCAGAATTCATGATGACCTATTTTGGATAGGTGATGTGCCAGTAAGAATCACTAGTGACCTAATATATGAGATGACAGGTCTATCTAAGTCTGACACCATCCTTCTTGTGGGAAAGAATGTCAGGAAAATTTTTGAGAAAAAATGTAAGTCAAGGAGTGATAGGCGAGGGATGAAAATTGAGCCTATTGAGCAAGCTGACATCAAATTGATGTCCATGATACTTGGATATAGGTTTCACCACACTGGCGGCATGAATAGTGTATTTGCGGGCACAATTCTAAGAGCCATTAGACTTGTGAAGGAAGATGGAGAGTTTAATCTATGTGAGATCTAGCACGCATAGTTAATTGACAACATCAAGGAAATCAAGCATGATAAGACCAAGATATTTAGGTTTGGGTCTTTGATCATTTACATGTACCTTCATATAGTTGGGAAAGTATCAGATTCATATTTGGAAAAGTCCATTTCAACCATCCCACAGATATCTTACAAGGAATCCATTGAAAGTACTTTGAGAGATTACATAACATTGGAGTTGAAGACCTTTAGGGTCAAGATGCAAATGAGGTACAAAATTCCAGAAAACATAGTTGAGAAATACAAGGATACTATTTGTTTTATGGTTGAAATAGATACAACATGCATGGAGGTAGTTGTACCTAGAACAAAGTGGATTCATCCACTTGGATATGAAGTAGAGGAACAAGTTTTAGAAGCATATGCTCAAGTATTGCTTTTAGCTCCTACTGACCCTAATGAGCCAAGATGGGGAACTTATGAGGAGAAGACAAGAGAGATAGATGCTAAACTAAATAGCACAACAACTAAGAGGAAAGCCTGTAAGATTACATTTGAGATACTCAAAATTCATGGAGTAACACAAGTAGACCTAGAAAAAGGTGGGTGAACCCACAATAGTGGGTTACACTTTTTTGCTTGAATGGACACTGAACTCTACATTTTGAAAAAATCTTTCTGATTCAAATACATATTATCGTTAAACTCTTTGAAATCAGAAGATGAAGTAAAATAGAGTCTTTTAGGATTTTCTATCTAGATTTTAAATATATTTTTTATTTTTATTTTTGAATTTATTTGAATAGTTTTGTCTTTCTCCCACAAAAACTGGTATGTTGCTGAAAACGTCATTTTCAAAGAGTTACATTGTTTTCATAGAGCATAAATTTTTTTCTAAAATAGATATCAATGTGATTCTTTCGAAATTAGTTTTGTAACTTCGATACGAAGGGCATGCAATTTTTTTTATGACATTATAATGATTATTTCATATTTTATTAACTTTTGAAGTTGACTAAACCACAATTTTGACATACCTTGACTACATACCTTATAATGTGTCATGTATTTGTCCAATTTCATTTTTATTTTTTTTTATAGAAAGTTAACTTAAATACCTAAGGCATAGATATTTTTTAGAATTTGTTTTCTCTCATTTACTACTTTTCCATAAGTGTCAAACTTAGAGGCAAACATATGATGATATATCTATGTTTATTAAAACTAAACATACAAAGTCATAATTAACTTAATGCATATTAACATTATAATAATTGGAAAGATTGTCCTCAGCAGTACCTTACTAAATAGATAGGTTTGTCAAATAGATTAATTTGATCTCCCAAAAGATAAATTCAAAGTGATTTTTTGTCAGCATTTTAATAGGTGCGAAGGAGATTCCATTGCAAGTATGAATGAGGAGTATAGATGTTATATCTATGTTTTTTTCATCTAAGAGGATTTGAGCTAACTATTTTTAATTAATTCCTTCAAATGGAACCTTTCAAGGCTTAAATAACCATATTTTATTAAAAATGTGTTATTTCAGCAAAAATTAGCATGTCTAAAAAAATGTAACCCACTATTGTGGGGTCACCCAGGTAAAGATTGAGAAGACTAATGATCCAAAGGATAAACAGGGTAAAATTGATGATATTAGTCCTGTGCCCATTGTTATAGTCGATATTGAGTCCATAGATGCATCTCCTAAGATACCCAAGAGGAGAAAACAAACTGCCTCAAGTCACCCTTCAGCTAGAGCCACAAGAAGCAAATTGAAAAATGTGCAGCTACCTCTGGAAGTAGGATTCATACCTAGTCTTCAAGTGTTAAGGACTAGAGTAGTAGAATAAGGAAGGCTAGATCAGATAGACAAGTTTTATGTCAAATATCATGAAATTGATAAGTCAGAGATTCATGAGATGTTGATCAAACACATGATAAAATTCAAGAAGATAGTTCTTGAATTGAAGATAGCTATCCCAGATAAGGTATGGGAGATTATGGATACCTTGAAGAGACAAGCCACTAAAGAAGACTTTAGAATCAGGGAACAAACACTTGATTCCAATCTTACAGTATGTTCTGTTGAAGAAAAGACACTGATATTGAATTTGGTGAAGCCACACTTAAGGACAAAGATGAGAACACTACACATTATGAAAAAAGACTATGAGCTGATAAATGAGGAAACATAGAAGGCCTTTGAGAAGGTTTTCTCAGAGTATCACATGAAACCTAAGTTTGCGCCCACCACTCAAGCACCTAGTGAGCAAGACAAAGTAGCAGAGACCACCAATATACCATTTACAAGTCCTTAGGATTCACCACCTAGAGTGGTAACACCTATAGAGGTAGTAAAGTCTGGGCCCATGATAGATACACAAAAACATGACACAATCTTCATTGATGATGTAGAGATTGCAATGGAGGCTCCAAAAAATGACTTGGATAAGTTTGAGTAAGCATTTGTGAGCACACAAGAAGCTGAAATGTTATGCAGCAACACACCTCCCACTCATCAAGAATAAGTATTGATTGATGATGAGAAAGAAGGAGAAAAGATGGAAGAAAAAGAAATAGAAAATGAGGAAGAAAAGAAAGAAGAAGAAAAGGTAAAAGAAAGTGATAAAAATGATGAAATGTTAGAAGAGCTAATCAAGGTGAAACAAGAAGTGATGGACATCAGTCCCATCACTCCTTCAATAGCATTGTTGTCAAGTTTGACACCTGAAACATCCAGTTTGGACTCATGGAGAGAAGAAGATATGATAAAATTTAGCGTCCTAGCCATGGAAAAGGCCACAGAAAAACAAGTGATGAGGAATCCCCTCCTAGTAGAATTAATAAACATTATAAACAATTTGTTTCCAGAGGATAAGAAAGTGTCAAAAATACATTCTATTGATAATGTGAGTATAGTCATCTCACATTTCAAAAGTAATTTCTCAAGCCTTGAAGAATCTACATCCCTAGTTGCAAAAGAAAAGTACCTAAAGAAGAGGTTGAATGAATTAATGAGCAACTTTTCACTTGACCTAAGCTCACCTAAGAATGGTCAAACATCCTTAAAAGAATTTGCAGATCAAGGAAGAAGAATCATTGCAGAATGCATGGATCAGGATAAGCTTACTAATGCCCACTTCAAGAAAATAAAAGAGGCAGAAGCTATGATTGAGCAAGTCAAAATTTTAGTGAAAGACACATCCACAAATGTAAACATGTGTAATAATTTATACCAATGACAAATAGAAAAGATTGAGCAGGAAGAAAAAGAAATCACAAAGATCAGGGCAAGGCAAACACAGCTCAAGAATGCTCTTGCACCCTCATTAGATATACTCAATTAGAACATCAAGGACATAAATGCCACAATGGTCACATATGATCATGGTCCTAACACTGACTTGAAGAAGATGGAGAAGCTATAGTATGCACTATGCGCCCATCTCTAGATAGTAAACTCTTTGATCAAATTTTGGAAGAAGGAGATCCAGAACCTAAAGATAGCATATCTGGATGTTTTCCCTTAGTGAGTATGTATAGATATAGTTTTTGAAACACCTTTGTCATTAATGTCAAAGGGGGAGTTGTGTATAGAATATGGATCATAGTATGTATAGGGAGCTATAAGTATATGTATAAATGACAAAAAGTTTTTTGTATTAAGGATAGTTAGCAACTTGGCCATATTCCTTTGTTGCCATCAATGATGAAGGGGGAGATTGTTGGAAAGTTGTCTATACTGATGTATATGACTTAATATAGTGTTGTCATTATGGAAACAAAGTCATATAGCAGTTTGGAGTCAGCGCACTTGATGAGAAGATCAGAAATCGGTTAAGTGTTGAAGACTAGACAGTGTATAGAGTTCCTACAGCTCAGAGCATCAGCGTGTGTGCATATGAATGAAATATGGTATGTGCCTTGGAATTTAAGTTAGTTAAACTATATTCATGCTTATTATATGAGCGCATGATCAGATATGCAAGTATGAGAAAGATACAAAAGTTGAAGTTGCACAGCCAGTGTGTGCCAGTGCAGAACAGAGTAAGAAGCTGACTGTTAGCATTTTGAATTGTGGTTATAATCTAATCATGTAAAGGCTATGTTCCTATTGTAATTAGGTTTTCGACATATGTATATGTTTTTTTGTAAACACACTTGAGTCAATTTATTTGGAAGTGTTGTATGTAATAGGTCTAAGGGCCGACCTAGTTGTCTATTTTGTATGCGCATATAAATATGAGATGCGCCCATTATAATTAGTATGAAAGTTGATATAGAGTTGTAATAAGAAGAGAAGAAGTGTGCGAAGAGTCTATAAGATGTATTAGAGCTTTGCAAGAGGTCAAAGCATCAACGCATCAAAGGAACTAATTTGACAAGTAGTGTCATAGTGAAAGTTCATCCAACAGATATAGTGTGTATCAGAGATCAGAAGGTTATAGCCTTCACCACTTGAGCAGTGAGCTCTAGGACAGTGTGTCCACTCCCCTAACAAGGACTATTGTAAAAGACTCCTAACAAGGTCTGACCCTTAACAAGGTCTACTATACTTAATACATTGTAAAGCAACTCCTAATAGGGTAAAGGATCTTCTAACAAGGATCACTAAACACTAGTACAGAATATTAGTGGGTATGAATTCCCACCAGGGTTTCTACCTATTTGGGTTTCCCTGTAACCATATTGGTGTTATGTGTTGATTTCAAGTTTCATGTTTATGTGGATGTTCATTTCAGTACTTAAGCATTTAAGTTTAGTTTAAAGATTAAAGTAAAAGGATAAATACAGTGAACACTGATTCACGCCCCCCCCCCCCCCCCCTCTTAGTGTTCCCATTCCTAACAATATTTATATAATAAAAAAGAGTAAACAAAATAAACGTACATCATTTTCTCAACTAAATTTATCCACCATAAATTTACTTTTACATTGCGCTTCTCATTATAGAATGAGATGATTTATATAAAATAATCTAACATGTTGGAATAATATGTTGAGATGAACATTAAAAAGACAAATGTCTTAAATTATGACAATCTAAGTTCTATTCATTAAATATTTAAAAGAAAAAAGAAAAATAATCAACATCGTTATCAACAAAACTATTTATATGTGTCAAATAGACATGGATATTTTTCTTACTTGCTCACCTTTACCATGATTTGTACCATTTTACATATATGATAGGACAAATTGTATCTCTACAGGAGACAACTTCTATTTCCATAATTCTTTTTTTTATATGCTTTGCGCAACATCCACATCAAAACATTGATATTCAAATTTAATAGTTTGTTGATCATTATAAGGAGGGTTAATCATTGGTCTTTGGTCCATCACCTCTTTATTTTATTTCTCTAACCCTTTCTCTTTTCTCCTTTTGTATCTACTTCTAATATTTATCCACTCCCCCACTACCCCAAACTTTAGAACTAGAGGTATATTATTTTGTATACTAGACTTTCTTTTGTAATTAGTTTACAAGTAGAATTGGAAGAGTAACTTAAATTTCTCAAACAATATCTATATATTTCATGAAACTCACAAATGTTCATGTTTCCATATTATTGAGATTTCTTAAAACTAATAAATCTACAAGCTCATATTTGTTTATTAATTCTAGTAATCAACGTTTTGGATCCATTCTTACATGCAAAGAATATTTTCTCTACTTTTTATTAAGCATGAATTCTTGACATTTCATTTTATAAAAACTAGCAATATGCTACTCATTTATAACACACTTTACCCTCCTCTAAACACATAAAAAAAAGAACACATAATACATAGATTTTTAATAAAAAGGTTAAAAAAGAAAAATGTAAACTAGTCACATCATTTTTTGAACTAAATTTATTAAAACCATAAATTCACTTTTGCATTGCTCTTATCATTATTAAATGAGATGATTTATTTAAATTAATCTAAAATATAAGGTATTTGAATCATAGGTAGAGGTGAACATAAAGAATCCATATCTTAAATCGTGACCATCTAAGTTCTCTTCATTAAATGTTCAATAAAACAAAAACAAAAAGTAATTAATAAAAAAAACCATGATCATGATTAGTAAAAGAATCAACATTATTATCATCAACACTATCTATATGTATAAAATAAGTAAACTAGAGGCATCTAACATAAAATAGTTGGATTGATGTATTTTTTGTTAATTCTAGGGGAAGAGCTTCAATACCCACACACCCTAACTTCGCACATTCCTGGAGCCTAAACTATATGCCAATTTTTGACATTTTTTTTTGTTCTCTTGATACGTGAGTTGGCACTTTCAAAAATATTTCTTAGCTTCTAGGCATTAACAAAACTCCTTGTGGATATTGTCGAGCATCAAAGGGTCAAAAGAGGTCATTTTAAAGTGTCACCTGATACCAAATTAAAGATGCACCCATAGTCATTCACTCAAATCTCCAATACTTGTGGACAAATGTCTAAGTAGTCATGCACAAATATCCCAATAGTGGTGCACAAATGAGCCAATTATGAACCAAAAAATTGAAAAAATGATCAACTATTGGTACATGTGTTATCATTTGTGGGTCTCCTTTAAAATTAGTAATTTTGGGGTCATGTGTGCATGGAGTGTCTGGCTATTGGAACACATTCAGTACTTTTCCCCTAGTGAATAAGAATATTTTCTTTAATTTTTATTGAGCATGAGCTCTTGGCCTTTCTTCTCAAAAAACTACTATTGCACTACTCATTTCTAACACATTTTACTCTACTCTAAATACAACAATCGAAAAAGGGCAACACATAATACATATATTTATATAATAAAAAGTGTAAACAAAATAAACATACATCATTTTGTCAACTAAATTTATCCAGCATAAATTTACTTTTACATTGCGCTTCTCATTATAGAATGAGATGATTTATATAAACTAATCTAACATGTCGGAATAATATGTTGAGATGAACATAAAAAGACAAATGTCTTAAATTATGACAATCTAAGATTTCTTCATTAAATATTCAAAAGAAAAAAGAAAAGATACTTAATAACAAAGCAATCATCATGATTAAGAAAAGAATCAACATCATTATCAACAACTCTATTTATATGTCTAAATAAGTAAAGTGAAGAAATCTAATATAAAAGACTCCTGAAAGATCACATAAATGAAATAGAGAAATAATAAAATATACACACAAGAATAGTGAGACACAATGTTGAAAAGATGCAAGAGCACATTGAGATCATTTCTACACGTATGAATGGAATATAGAGATAAGAGTTGGTGAGAATCAGCCATTAAAATATAATCTTTGCTTGTGGTTCATGGTGCCGTTATGTACATACCAATAATATATAAAAAATCATTATCATGGTTTTGATTAAAGTGAAAAATACGTTATTGTAAACTGACAAAGATGTTTGGCAAATTGGAGCTTGTCCCTACAGTAGCTTGATTTTAACCAAAAAAACCTCAAGAAAACGACACCAAAAACTCTTTTTCAGAGGCCATTAAACAATTGAAGCGTAATTTTAAACTAATAATCGGTTAAAGGATTATCACCGTCCACCAAACTAATAATTGGATATCACCAAGAACACAACACAGTTGTTGACATTCATTTCAATACTAAGAAAGAAAATCCTTATGAAAGACTTATTCTACGTGTTTCCCTCTCATAGGCAAAAACCTTCTCTTACATGGAATATTGTTGGGAATAGATTTAACATCATATGAGAATGAGAAGGGAAGAGCAGACAGTAAATACAACTGTCCGTTGACAAACATGTAATGATATATGCCCTAACATTTTAAAATACCCAAAAACAAAAGCTAAAGTTTCACTGTGTGGCCCATCTCTACAATTTTATTAAACTCCAAAAACTTATCTCACCAATGGTTGAAATTCCATTCTTCAATCAAAAGATAAGACATGGGTTGTCCTTATTCATCCCTACTATGGACAAACAAGTATCTTTTTGGTGAAGACAAGACTTCATATTCAAGGGTGTAAGAGTTATACATATGTTTAACCATAGTTACAAGGAGAGAACATTCCCTAGTCTATTGCTATCATACCAAACCAAACAACCCATCCAGCTTTTGTTTCATTTTATTCAATATAGATTCATTTATAACCTTTAAGATTAAGCAAATATGGATTGGGAAAAATGGAATGAAATAGCATTTTAATTGAATAGGATTGAGGAAACACAATAGCACTAGGTTCTGAAAAAGACATGATCACAACAATAAAGCATGACTCCAAAAACAAAACATCTACTCACAAGATTATACAATACTAAAAGAAAAAGTTGTGATGAAAAAATAAAGAAGTTATAAAGAAAATGCTAGAAGGGCAATGTTAATCATTGAGAATGTCATATCCTCTATCAAAAAGACATTTTCAATAATAAACGAGATCCCAACAAGCATGAGAGATTCATTATATAAATTTATTCCCCATCATCTTCGTCCATAGAGTGTTAAATAATAACTCTATCTCTATTTCTACTAGTACATAATGTTTGATTAATAATGCTCCTCCAATAAACATTCATAATTTCTAAATACCTTTTCTTTTATCAAGTATACAAATGATTTCTTTTTGTTAATTTATTTTATACCCAATTACATTTTATCTATTTTGTTTAAAAAAAAAATTCTTACAATTTCTAGTATATATATAAAACACCAATTTTGAAATTCATTTCACAATATTATAGTTAAAGGTTATTGAGATCTATGAAATTGTAAACTCATTACTAGGAAACCACTCCTCCATGTCTTTTCCTATAAGGCAAAAATGATAATACTTAACAATTATATCAATGCAGACCTAAACCCCCTATTATTTGATACTCTTACAAGTAACATTTGGATTTGTATAAGAAAACAATGGGAGGAGCGGGAGGAGCAGGTGATCGCGATTTGAATTCAAATGCTAGTTTGAGAGGGCAACAAGAAAATGGCAGGTCTCCTGCATGAAATGAAGCTGGTGAGTTGTAGAATGGGGAAGGTTCATCAAGTGAGGGCTCCACAAAGGATTCTGAAGAAGACAAGGAGCCTGAAAATAATCTTTGCCAAGCTAGTGGGCCTGAGAAGACTTCTTCTCCCCTAGTTAGTAAGTCGATCTCGATAAACTACACTAGAATTTTTCTTCAAGGTCACTGGTTAATGGAAGTTGGTCCTCACTTTTTAGGGTTCAACCCATGGGAAAATCTTCTTTCCCAAGTATCAATAATTTATCTAAGCATGATAAGGGAGTGTTCAGAATCTTATTACCTGACCCTTTAGTAGATCACACTGTCTCTACCATGGGGCTAACCCTGGTAGGAAAATTCATTGGGCCAAGACCAAACATTGATGTGGTTAGAGCCTATGGAATAAAAAAATGGTGTCTTAAGGGTCAAGTTGATATTGCTACTATGTCGAAAGGATTCTTCTCATTTGAGTTTTCCAATAAGGAAGATCTCTCTAGAGCTCTTTGTGGAGGTCACTAGATTTTTTTCAAATCATCATTGGCCTTCCAAAAGTGGTCGACTAATCTGAACTTAAATGAAGATTTATTTGTCTCTCTTCCATTTTAGGTGTGTTTCCATAGTCTCCCCCTAGAATATTGCCATGAGGATGTTTTCACTGGCCTGGCGAGTGTGTTTGGTAAACTCCTTTCCATTGACCCAATGACAACATCGAGATCAAGGTTGGTATATGCGAGAATATGTGTGAATGTCCATCAATCTAAAAAAGTTATATCTATTATGTCTAAGTTGGAAAAATATGTCCAATTTGTGGAATATGAATCCCTTCCCTTTACCTGTTTTGTTTGCAAAAAATCTGGGCATTGGGCAAAGCAGTTCCCACATAAACAAAAAAAGAACACCAAGGGGATTCAAGGAAAAAAGAAAGAGATAAGGAAAGAATGGAAGGAAAAAAATCAAAATAGTAAGAATGAGTCGAGAACCATGGAAAATATAGGTGAGGAAGGAAGGGTTGAAGAGGTAGAGGGGGTCTATCCTGAGGACAAAGCTCTGGCCATTACTAAAGATGCTAGGAGGACAAAGGAATAAATCCTTTTTACCACAATCAAGACTAAAAAAGGCCTCAGTTCCAATATGGATGGATGTCTCTTCTTTGCTTCTAGGAGATTGGAAAGTGTGGGATCCTAGGAACTGGATAATACTACTTCGGTCTCTAGAGTGTAAGATTCATGTAAGGATTTGGTAAGAGATGAGGCCTATTTGAAAAACATTAACCCCCAAGGGTCTAACATGTAGGATGGTACCTCGAATAGTGATACTATCAAGGATAGTGGAAATGAAGACCCTCTATCTTCACTAGTTGATATTTGGAGAGAAGAGAGATTGGTCAATCCTATAATCACTGAAAAGATTCAAGAAGAAACATGGATAGAAGTAAGTGGAAAGAAACATCATATAAATTCAACTAAAAAGGTAATGTGTTGAATCAAGTATCCTCAATAGCTGGACCGGCCAAGAAAAATAATAGTCAAGCCTATGGAGGAGTGCAGACAAGATGTCAATAGAAGGCGAATGTTGGATCCCCTAAAGGGGAACCTAGAGGTAGAAAATCAACAAAAAATGAAAGAGAACATGAAGCAAATAAGAGTATATTAGATGGTTGCCAACTTACCATTTGATGCAAAGTGGGAAATAGAGATGGTGGATAGTTAAGAACAATTGATCAAATTTGAGAGGCTTGGGCACTACAACCCCACTAGCCCCTATGGCACACAAGTAGCCCAACCAACCCAAATGACTCCAATACCTTACCAAAGGAAAAGATGAGTACTAAGGGTGTAAACAAGTCACATTCAATAAGAATCAATCACTTTTGAGGTTCTTCACAACACCCAAAAGCCCAAACTTCAAAACTACCTACAACACCTAATGGATTTCCTAGTAGGCCATCATAGACATAAAATGATCTTTTACTCCAATCTTTTCCAAAGGACCATGAAACAAAATTGCAGATTTAGATACCCTTTTTAGGTTTATTAAACATATATCAACCTAGACCTAGGTTGTTTCAGACCGAATAGGCCAATCACCCATTGTACCCCTGGTTAAGGCTAAAAAATATTCCAATTTCCAAAGAAAGTATAAGAAAAACTTATCACAGGGTTCCTAAACTCCCAATAGTGACTCAATAAGGATAGAAACTAACAAATACCCACTTGGAATGCATCTAAGACTCCTCCAATTATCCAACTCCCAACTAGGCTCTCTCTAGGGCCTCCAAATCAAAGGTTTAGTCAAATACACCTCTCCAAGTCATTCTAATGGATGGATCACCATTAGATCATCCAAATACAACCTTCCAAATCAGAAAAAACCTTCCTCCTTAAGGTAGTTTAGTGGCTTCTATAGCCATGGCACCAATTTCCTGATGGAATCCCATGCAATTAACATTCATTTTGGTGATTCCCCCACAAATGAGACTTCCTCCTACATCAATATGTGTTAGTAAATTATGGTACACCTATTTGAATCATTCCCAACAAGAGATAACACAACCAAGGGAATGAATCAAGATTTCCTCATGGAAACCCTTTCCCAATCAAGGACTGTCACGATACAATCATCCTTGAGGGCTATTAAAATATTCAAATTTTATTTTGATGGATTCAAAACAGTAGTGTAAATATCCAAGTATATCAATATAATGATAGGATCAAAGATCAATTCAATAATGAACAAAAAATGCAAACAAATCACTTATATTATGGAAAACTAGGTACAGTCTAGATTTATCACATACACTAGTCCATACCAGATCTTCCTCTCTCCACAAAATGTCACAAAACTATTGGAAATATAGGTGGGAAAGTAATACTGAGAGGGGGGGGGGTGAATTAGATATTACCTACTTTTATTCTTTGATCTGATAAAACTTTATGCATAACATAAACAAAACTCGATCATAGTAAGCAACAAAACATATAAAGTAGCATACATGAAATTACTCGTAACACCAAGATTTTGGTAACCCAAAAACCCTTGAAAGGTAAAACTAGGGTGGGGATGACATCCAAAAATTTTCACTACTGCAGTAATAAGTTTAGCCTGTTAAGGCTTACAAAATGTGATCAAATCATGATCTACCCTGTGAAAGGTTTTCTCTGTTAAAAGCTAAAAGACTTGTATAGTCTACCTTGTTAAAGGATTTATAAACTTACATTAAAGTAAGCACTCGGTAAAGAGATTTAAAAAAGTTTTCTAAGACTACTCGATCAAGAGATTTACCCTGATACATTGGTCAACATGTCTCAGTACCTGATCTTTCGATTTGCACTTGTATGCAGATTACAGATCTCCTCTTTTCTTTATATTTTGATCTCTTCTATCTGATCTTTCTTGATTTTGTCCTTTCACTACTTAGCTCGGCCACTGAACTCTATCTGAATACTTTTCTATTTTGAATATACTTCTCTGATCATTTTATCATACTAATTCAATCTTATCTCTCTAATTCACAAACACTTATCTCTGATCTAGTTCTTGCTCTTATATAACAACAAAAATGTTTTACCATTTCAAGATCTATGGATTAGATTTATTTCTATTGCCACCTTAACTATACAATTTTCTGATTGGTTCTAAGTTTTACATAGGGATCAATGATAACAATATGGATGTGTAATTACCTCCATAATTTCCTCAATAGACAAAATACAAAACATTATTATCACCAAAAATAGTTTACCTCGATCATTGTGCCATTCCAAACTTGTATGTCAATTCTGGCTAACTCGACAAAGGTTATTCCTGGCACTCGGCATCAACTATACTCAGCATCGGTTGAACTTCTTTGTCACTCGGTAATCATTGATATTTGTAAACCGACAATAACTATACTCTCGGCATATTACAAACATATAGTGACCATGACTTTACTCAGCGGTACTACTGCTCGATAAGTATACAATACAAAAATTGACCTTTACAAAATGACTCAGTCGCAGTGATGACCGACTATCATTGCCTAGATAAATGACTAAGTGTGAAACACTAATGGTCAACAAAAACTATAGAGATCTACAATCTCCCCCTTTGACATTAGTGGCAAAAACACTTTGTCATGACATTGGTATACACAATTTACAAAAATGTTTGTACTAGCCTAATACTCCCCCTAAGATATATATACACATTCAAAATTTTATTACCTGTCCCTATTCTATCCTTGTCTTGACTCGTGTCATGATGATTCCCCCTTATTTTTGACACGACTAATCTCTTCATCAGTAGGTAGCTCACAAATTTTCTCCAGAAGAGGTTTATGCAACACCGTGATCATGTAGAGTGCATCGGTCCAAGTAGTTGAAGCAAGGTTCAAAAATTTTGTCTGCACTTCTAAATCAATAGCTAAACTAATAAGGTTCTTGGCTGTGGATAGATGGGGATCACTCTGGATCAATGTTTTAGCCTTTGCTAATTTTCTCTGTATAGCCTCTAAATGTGGTGTTAACACAGTTTGAATAGAGAGTAGGTGAGAATGAATCTTGCCATCATTAGCCATCAGCTCAGCTAACTTACCTTGTGTCAACATGATTTTCACATAATGTGCAGCACTGGTGTCTGCATCCAAGGTTAGGGACTGACTTGTAGCTTTGATTTATTGCTTGAGAGTTTCCAGCAATTGTTGCTTTTCCTCTGTGAACAGTTCAACATTACATATCTTGGCCAATAGAGACTGTCTATTCACAACTAACCCCTCGGTCTCCTTTACTAATTTGGATAGCTCAACCTATTTTACTGCTATCTCGACAGATATCTTATATAGCATTTTGGTCTCAAACCTTCTTTCTGACCATTCAAATAACTTATCACTTTCATTGTTGGCATTAAGTATGTTTGTCTTTAGTGACAACACTTATTCAGATTCTGTGTGCTTACCGAGCTTTGCAGTGTTTACCGAGCAATCTGAGCAAAACAGTGCTTACCAAGAAGATCGAGCTTCATAGTGCTTACCGAGTGATGACATGAGCAGTGTTTACCGAGTGCCAGCATGGTAAATAGGGAATTCAGTTTCTACTGAGTGACACTGTATCTACCAAGTCTCCAGTGTATACCGAGTTTGAAACTATGATCGAGTGGCTAGTATGGACCAAGCCTCCACTCCTACAAAGAGCATGATGATGCTGAGTAATGCAGTGGATGACAAGTATCAGAAAGTCACTGATTTAGTTTGTAGGAACTTTTGTAACTACATCAGGGTCGACTCAGTAATACTTGTGTTGACATGTATTTTAGTAGCCAACTTTGTAATTATTTTGGATTGATATATAAGCAATGTTTTGTATCATATCCAAAGGGTAGTAATGTGGAATATGAATGTGTGAATGCATGGAATGAGAAGTGTGTATGCGAAGATGCATGATAGGCAGAGATAAGCAAATTACAAAGGGCTACAATAGTATAAGGAGCAGCAGAGACATATCTATCATAGAAGGTGATCAGTACATCAAAGAATCTCAATCAGCAAGTAGAGTTACAAGTAAGAGATTTACTATTTCATCCTAATAGGTGAATCAACATTAAATCCTTTAACAGTCTTTTGTTAAATCTCTTAACCGAGTGCATACTTCATTGTATGTTTGTAAATCCTCTAACAAGGTGGACCTAGCAGTCCTAATTGCTCCTAATAGGGTAGATCATCAAAAGTGATCATTGTAAGCCTTAACCAGCCAACTTTATACTGCAATATTGAAGTTTTGTGGGTATCATCCCCACCCCAGTTTTACTTTCTATTTGGAAGGTTTCTGGGTCACCAAATCTTTGTGTTAAAGTGCTATGAATGTTTTATGTTTTCAGTTTCTCATGCATGCAATTAGATCAATGAACTAAATGTTATTAAGATATGTAATTAATGGAAAAGTTTTGAAGTTATTGATTCACCCCTCCCCTCTCAGTAACTTGGCTAGTCTTGAATATTTCCAACAACTAACATCATTATTTAATTTCTGAACAATGTGTACAAGTTGTTCTAATATAGGAACAAAACTATTTACATCTAATAAGTCATATACTTCATTAAATATATCTTTAATTTCATGAAGAACCTATTTTTGTTGATGCTCTCTTTGAAGTTCTGCTTGTCTTCTCTTCCTTGTCAACAAATCTTTCATTATCTATAGTTTCTCATAAGAAAGATTATTTGTATCCCATTTAGGAATAACAATTACTTCATTAATTGTGACCTCATTTTTCTCCTGTTTTCCTCTTGGTGGAGTGCTTCCACTCGGCATCTGTACAAGAGCTTTTATTGCCTCTTGTTCCTTTGGTTCTTGTTCTTCAATGAGTTTTCCTTTTATGTTTTCTTCTCCTCTCCCCTTCTCGGCATGAGGGCTAATAGCTTGTCTATATAATTTGCTTCTTTTTTCTTCTGTGTTGTGTTCTTCCTTAGAAGGACTTTGAATATTATCTTCTGTATTAACTTCTTCCTCGGTAGATTGAGTCAGTGGTACCGACTTGATGGGTTCCTTGGTAGGACTTGTACCAACTAACTGATCAATGGTAGCAACACCAGGTAGAGTAGGATTATCATTGGTAGATTGTGTGCTTGTAATGGTGGGATAATCCATGACTTGCAACAGTACAAGGTTGCTACCGAGTAGGGGTGTGTTAGTTTATTTCATGTTCTTTAAATCATCCTTAGTTAAGAATGAATTCTTAATAGGACTCTCCTCTGGTATGTCAACAATGTGAACCTCAAATGTATCATGTGATTTCTCTTCCTTAGGAGTATTAGTCTCCATTTTATTTTGCTTGATGTCAGGTTCAACAACTATTGAAGTGGTAGCATCTTTTCCTTCATTCTTTCCTTCATCCTTTCCTTCATCAGGAGCGGGTAACAAACCATACAATACCTTCCAAATTTTTACTTTTTCTTGCACAACATCTTCAACCTTGTGTTGAAGAATGTGATAGGCTCTAATTTTAGGATCAAACTTGCCTCTGTATTGCTCAATTGTCGATTTGATGTCTGCAGGGGTGAGAGCAGATTCAACTTGTGCTAGTGTACTCTCCCTGATTTCCTTCTCTATTTGCAAAGCATACTCCCATTTCTATGTGACCTTGTTGCATAATTCCTTTGGAATTCTATTTTCAATCTCAATTGGCAACATCTTGAAAATGCATAACATTTCAAGAATAGCATCCTCAACTTTCTCTTTATCTCCAATACTCATTTTTCCAAACAGTAATCTTTTTACCTCATCTACTATTGTTGTGCTAGTAATCTTAAGACATAAATCATCAACAATGAGTTGATGTGTATCTTGTTGTTTAGCCTTCCCTTTTATTTCTTCATCACTCTCTGTTTCTTCATCATTCTCTGTTAAAACAAGTTTCCTTCTTGGCTTCTTCATAACCTTGGTTAGCACTACCTTGGGTTGAGCAGATTTTCACTTTGCAGAAGCAAGAGTCTTCTTTGGAGTCTCGGTGGTAGCTCTTCTAGTTCGAGGCCTTAGTGATGGTGTCATTGACACTTTTCATTTCAACACTCTTCTCTTTGGTGGGGACTCAGCAATTACTGGTTTCTTCTCTTCCTCTTCTTCTTTCTCACTGCTACTAGTTGCACTCGATTCATCTTCTCTCAATCCTTGGGTCAACTCTAATGGTGCATCCTTCTCAGATTCTTTAACATATTCTTCTATATTTTTCACTATTTTCTTTCTTCTCCTCTCAATAGTGGCAACCAATAATCCCAAAGAAATCTTGGATTTGGCCTCTTCAAATGATCCAAAGTAAGGTGCCTTTGTATCAATTTCCTCAGCTAAGAGGGTTTTGATTGCTACAGTAGCTTCATCTATGTTGAGTTCATAGGGTAATGGCATTAACCATGAAAACCTAGGTAGGACTACCTGTGCATAGGTAAAGTCTGTGTCTATCAGAAAACATATATCTTTGTTGTATTTCTCAATTAAAGACATAGGGATTCTAGTCCTATTCCTCATCTTCTTCTTAAACTCAATGAAATAATTATCCATAATCCCTTCAAAATCATCACCAATCTGGTTTATAAAATCATTAATTTGAACTATGATGGGCTTCTTCTTATCCCATGTTACATCACCATGTGTAGGAAAACACTTCTTAACATAAAAGAATATACAGATCAGTAGGGAACCGCACTTACACATAGATTTCTTCACCATCTAAATGGAGTTCAAATTCTTGGAAAGTTGAGTTAGCTGGAGCTTGGTAAGGTCATATGTGTGCCCTTTCTTAATAATCTTCCATGCCTAGTCCACTGCCATACATGACACGCTGTCCAACTGACTAGATTGATAAAACTTGTGCGAGATGACTCTAATAGTGAAGTCAATTTTTGGATCGATAATGGTGGAAGTTGTCATGCCACATTTGTTCCAAACTGCCTAGGTGTTTTCTTGAATATCCTCTTTTCCTACACATTTCATCATTCTCTTCTCGTCAATTGTAGGGTAACCAGTGACCTTGTGTATCATTTCCTTTGTGACATTCACCAGTCCATCTTCCAACCATAACCGCATGTCATGTACTTGACCCAAAATGATCTTGATCCATTCTACTTTAAAATTTTGCAAGAAATTTAGGGCATGCACTAACCCTTGATCATCAACAACCTTATGTTCCATCTTCAGCACTCCGTTGACACATAGTTTGTCATATGCTTCCCTGATCTCATAATCACCAATTTCTCCAATTTTGCACATATAGCAAGACCTAACATCGTTCATCAATAACACATTCTTTGAAATAGAAGATAGGGCTCCATTCAAATCTCCTCTAATTGCACTTTTCGACATTGTCTTGAATACCCTCAGTTTGCAAACTTCATTCCTTACAAGTTGCACATTAAAAACTTCCATACCTTGTTTCTTGACTAGTGTGGATGAAGATGATGCCATTTAAAACTGTAATTTTTGAAAAGAAAATATTTTCTCGGTAAAGTACCTTTTTGTCAATAACCCTGTAGATGAATTTTGCCGATGGCACACTGAGAGAATTCAAAATCACTTTGCTTAATCAGGTTGCTAAAACTCTAAATCGCTCTCTGAAATCTTGAATAGCCTGGTGAAATGAAATTAATGACAACTTTTCACTTTATAGAATCTGACAAAATAGGATTAGGGCCTCATAAATGCTTCGTATAGATTTAGGTAGATTACAACTATCTCGACAAACTCACAAGCTCGATCGATATAATTGTTGCGATACAGCTTGGCATATATAGCATTTCAGCCATAGCAGGTGCTCAACATACATTGATAGCTCGATCATTGACACTGATGCTCAAAATCAAAAGTGAAATTTTCTATGTTGCTCACATATGTCCTAATGCATCTTTATCTATGTTGATGTGGACTTTTGCTCGGTTCTATGTTAGGAACTAATGAAAGATAAGGCTTTGCAAGACTCAGTTCTGAACATACCTTTCAAGCTTAATTAGAAGTGTGATCACCTAATCCATTGGATTGGGTGATCACTGATATGTTGGCTTCGCTTGAGTTTTCTTGTTCTTTCTTCCTCCATGTCTTTTCCATTTGACTCTTCAATTTCTCATGAATACCTCTATTTTGATTTTCATTGCTCGGCATAGGTGATCTTCAATCTTTCTTTAAATGACTGACCTTGTTACATTTGTAACAAACCATGCTTCCATTCATCCAACTTTTAGATTTACCTCTAAATTGAGTCTTCATGCAATTTTCTCTGATGTTTCCATACTTGTCACAATAATGGCAATTATACTGGGTGTTGTAATCCCAATTGTAATAGTTGTTCTTTGTGACTGGCTTTGTTTTCTCATTTGATGACCACCTTGGTCTTGATCTACATTCAAATGCTTTATGCCCATATTTCTAACAATTGAAACAACTTCCTTGAAACTTGGGTGAGGTGGATGAATTACTAGCTTTGAATCTACATTCATGTGCTTGATGTCCATGCTTCTTGTAGTTAAAACAATGTCCATTAAACTTAGGCTTAGAATCAGACTTACCATGTTTTCTTCTACATATATTGGTTGTATGTCCTGGCTTTCCACAGTGATGACATGTGGGCTTGGTGTTCTTTGGTTTAGTCATCTTCTGTTCTTCATTCATTGATGATTCTCCTTCTTTAGTAGATGAATGTTCATTCCGTCCAAGTCCTGATCTATCACTGGATCTTCTAGGTGATCTTAATAGCTCTTCAAAATATTTTGTAGCTTCATTGGGTTTGTTCATCCTTTCATTGATCTCTTTTTTAGTTCTCAAATCATGTTTCAATTGATCATTCTCAGATCTTAGTTGATTGATTTCCATATCTTTTCTGCCCAATTCCTGATTAACCATCAGTAGCTGATTTACCATGTGTAGTTGATTATTAGTCAATCTTTGCATGTCACTTGTTCTTTCATCTAGTCTGATTGCAATTTGTCTTTTGTCTTCCTTAGCCATTGTCTTATCATCTTTAGCTTTCTTTTTCTATTCCACTAATTCACAAAGTCTGACAGATTGAATTTCTTGTTCTCTCCTTAGAGTTCTGATGTCATCATTTAGTATGGTATTTCTCTCTGGTAGTTCTTTTATAGCTTTATCACTCTCGACAGAGTTACCATTGTCAAATAGTCCAGATATGTCTTCCTCTTTGTACTGTGGCTCATTCTGTTGAATTGCAATCTCTCTTCTCTTGCTCAAAGATTTCTTCAATTCTCCTCTAGCTGCTTCCAGTTGTTGTAATGCCAGCTGTACTTCAATCTTTTGATTCTCTATGATCTTTCCTAGTTTGTAAGCTTCCATTTTAAGATATTTTTCCTCAAGTGGTTAGACTTCCTTAAGAGAAACCTTGCTGCTTTGATACTAATTGTTGGAAATATAAGTGGGAAAGTAATACTGAGAGGGGGGGGGGGGTTGAATCAGATATTACCTACTTTTATCCTTTGATCTGATAAAAATTTATGCATAACATAAAAAAAACTTGATCATAGTAAGCAACAAAACATATAAAGCAGCATACATGAAATTACTCATAACACCAAGATTTTGGTAACCCAGAAACCCTTGAAAGGTAAAACTGGGGTGGGGATGACACCCACAAATCTTCACCACTGCAGTAATAAGTTTTTCCTGTTAAGGCTTACAAAATGTGATCAAATCATGATCTACCCTAGGAAAGGTCTGCTTTGTTAAAAGCTAAAAGACTTGTATAGTCTACCTTGTTAAATGATTTATAAACTTACAATAAAGTAAGCACTCGGTAAAGAGATTTACAAAAGTCTGCTAAGACTACTCGGTTAAGAGATTTACCCTAATACACTGGTCAAAATGTCTTAGTACCTGATCTTTTAGTTTGCACTTGTATGCAGATTACAGATCTCCTCTTTTCTTTATATTTTGATCTCTTATATCTGATCTTTCTTGATTCTGTCCTTTCACTGCTTAGCTCGGCCACTGAACTTTGTCTGAATACTTTACTATTCTGAATATACTTCTCTGATCATTTTCTCATACTAATTCAATCTTATCTCTTTTATTCACACACACTTATCTCTAATCTAGTTCTTGCCCTTATATAAAAATAAATTTTTTTTACCATTTCAAGATCTACGGATCAGATTTATTTCTATTGCCGCCTTAACTATACAATTTTATGATTGGTTCTAGGTTTTACATAGGGATCAATGATAACAATATGGATGTGTAATTACCTCTGTAATTTACTCAATAGACAAAATACAAAACATTATTATCACCAAAAATGGTTTACCTTGATCATTGTGCCATTCCAAACTTGTATGTCAATTCTGGCTAACTCAGCAAAAGTTATTCCTGGCACTTGGCATCAACTATACTCAGCATCAGTAGAAATTTTCTATCACTTGGTAATCATTGATTTATGTAACTCAGCAATAACTATACTCTCAGCATATTACAAACATATAGTGACCATGACTTTACTCAGTAGTACTATTGCTCAGTAAGTATACAATACAAAACTCAGCCTTTACAAAATGACTCAATCGCAGTGATGACCGACCATCATTTCCTGGATAAATGACTAAGTGTGAAACACTAATGGTCAACAAAAACTATAGAGATCTATAAAAACATGTTTTATCTACCATCCCCCAACCTCCCAAAGTGATCCCAATCATTTGGGTGGTTTAGAATCCTCTAAACAACTCCTAAACCCAATTTACCATCAAATCCTCAACTAGTCGATGGGATTTGAATTTGAAATTTCTAACTTTAAAATTATTGCATTTTAACCATCCAAACCAATCAAAATTGGTGAATCTTACATCAAAGGATCAAATTAACTTATTCAAAGCCTAATATACCCTTTTTGACCCTTGGATCCTATTATGGTTCATTTTACAACTTTTTTCTCCTAAGGTCCTTACTAGGACCTCTAGGAGATTTACACATTGGACCAAATTGGTCATTACACAAATTCATCAAGGGCTTCAATATATCCCAATTCACATGTGGGATAATCCTCTGGTATTCCTTCATTCTCTTCTTGTTCATGTACTTAGGGGTCCTCATTGATGCTCCAACATCATACACCCCACCTTCAAAAGAGCTCTTTGCCTTTCGTAAGGTATTGGAGTCATTTTGGTTGGTTGGGCTACTTGTGTGCCATAGGGGCTAGTAGGGTTGTAGTGCCCAAGCCTCTCAATTTTGATCAATTATTCTTAACTATAAAACATCTATGTTTCCCACTCTTCATCAATATATGCTATTAGATTATGGTACACCTATTTGATTCATTCCCAACCATAGATAACACAACCAAGGGAATGAATTAAGATTTCCTCATGGAAACCCTTGCCCAATCAAGGACTACCATGGTATAGTCGGCCTTGAGGGCTATTAAAAAATTCAAATTTTCTTTTGATGGATTCAAAATAGTAGTGTAAACATCCAAGGATATCAATACAATGATAGGGATCACATATCCATTCAATAATGAACACAAAATGCCAAGAAATTAGCTATATTATGCAAAACTGGGTACAATCCATATTTCTCACACACACTAGTCCATACCAGATCTTCTCTCTCCACAAAATGTCTCAAAACATGTTTTATCTACCATCCCCCAACCTACCAAACTAATCCCAATTAGTTGGGTGGTTTAGAATCCTCTAAAAAACTCCTATACCCAATTTCCCACCAAATCCTCAACTAGCCGTTGGGATTTGAATTTGAAATTTCTAACTTTAAAACTATTGCATTTTAACCATCCAAATCAATCAAAATTGGTGGATCTTACATAAAAGGATCAAATTAACTTATTCAAAGCCTAATCTACCCTTTTTGACCCTTGGAGCCTATTATGGCTCATTTTACAAATTTTTGCTCCTAAGGTCCTTACCAGGACCTCTAGGAGATTTACACATTAGACCAAATTGGGCATTACACAGCTTCATCAAAGGCTTCAATATATCCCAATTCACATGAAAAATAGTCTTACAGTCATCCTTCCTACTCTTCTTGTTGATGTACTTAGGGGTCCTCATTGATGGTTAAGGAGGAATATATTAGAAAGGAAATGCTTAGCTATTTTGTTTCTCTCCTCTCTAAAGATCCTAAGTTGGTTTCTTCTAATCAGGATAAAATTCAGGCTTCTATTCCTTCTCTGATTGATAAAGAAACAAATGTGAGGCTTCAAGCTATCTCATGTGATAAGGAGATTAAGAATGCTATTTTTTCCTTCGAGGGTGAAAAGTCTCTTAGCCTAGACAATTTTCTGATGCTTTTCTTTTAGCATTATTGGGACATTGTGGGGAAAGAAGTGAATGCAGTAGTCAAAGAGTTTTTTGGGACTAAAAAGTTTCTTAGGGAACTTAATGCTACTTTTATGCTGTTGATTCCAAAGAATCCTGGAGCTATTATTGTTTATGCCTTCATACCCATAAGCCTATTCAATTATTTGTATAAAATCATCTCAAAAGTGCTAACTTTGAGGATTTTGTCTATTCTCCCTTCAATCATATCCCCCTAGTAGAATGACTTTGTTCCAGGGTGGAAAATCCTGGATTCCATCATTCTAACAAGAGCTCTATCTTTTTCATTAATAATCCTAAGGAAAGACAAAGAAAGATTTCTAAAATTTTGGGATGTAGTGTTCAAGTCATACCATCATCCTACCTTGGTCTACCTTTGAGCTCTAAACCACTTGAACCTTTCTCAAATTCCATCATTGAAAGATTTAATAGAAAGTTCATTGGTTGGAAGGGAATCATTTTAAGTAATGTTGGGAAAGTTTAAATTTTCAAGTCTACTCTGCAAAACCTTCCAATTTAGTCTTTAAGTCTCTTTATGATCCCCCATAAATTTTCTATGACAATTGAAAGAATTCAAAAATGATTCCTATGGTCGGGGGTTGAAGATAAGAAAAGATTAAGCTTAGTCACCTGAGAAAGGGTGTGTAGGCCTAAAAATCTTGGGGGCCTTAGTTTTAGAACTATCCAAAATTTTAATAAAGCTCTTCTGGCTAAACAAATATGGAGAATCTATTGGGGAAAGAAAATAATGGAATTCTATTATTAGAAATGAGCATCTATTCAACAATCCCTCTCTAGAAGATTTCATCCTTTCTGGAGAGGATATTAACGGATCTTATATTTGTAATAGTATCTACTATGCTAAGGATTTTATCTTAAAGGTATTAGATGGAAGCTGGGAAATGGTAGGAAAATTGACTTCTATGAGGACTACTGGATACAATCAGACCATATTTCAAATAACCAAGATTGGAGTCAAGATATAGCAAGATGTAAAGAATATTTTTGGGAGAAAGTCAATAACTATTGGAGAAGAAATAAATGGATCAACTTGGAAGAAATTTACAAAAATCTTCCTCCTCTTCATCTTATGCTGCAAACCTGGTTTGTCAATGAGAACAGTCATGATAAACTTATATAGGCTTCCAAACCAGATGGGACTTACCCTGTTGCCTCTTCCAGTAATCTTATTGTTGTGGATGATGATAAAACACTTTGTTCAATGGTTTGGTATAAATTTTTAACCCCAAAGAATTTATTTTTTTAGCTCTTACCCTAGAATAAACCTTTGACATTAGATAATATTTCAAAAAGGGGCTTTATTTACCTAATAGATGTTACTTGTGTATGGAGGAAGATGAGTCTTGTGATCATATTATGTTTCCTACTCCTATACCTGTATGGTCTAGGAGATAATTTTTAGAAAATGGAACCTTTCCTAGTTTTTCCTCTTCTTATGATAGGACTTTATTACTTAATAGAGTTGTCCATACTCGAACAAGATGGCTAAAGAATTTTGGAATTTGCTCCTCCCCTATTTTAGTTGGTGCATTTGGAAGGAGAGGAATAATGTATTTTTCTAAGAGAAGTATGCTAAAGTTGAATTGGTTGGTAATCAAATTTGTAGAGGGTTGGAGGAAAACTTCAATATAATTGTCAACAAAATCCTGCAATGATATCATCTTAGGAGGATATTGAGAAAATTAGAAATTGGTAGTTCATCAATACTTCTAAAGTCCCCCATCCTAGAGATGACGCATAGTGGTCTTCCCATCCCCATGGATGGCTCAAAGATAACTTTGACGGGGCTAAAAATGGAAACCTGAGCATTGCAGGTGGTGGAGGCATCATTAGGAATGGCAACTATGTTTGGGCTATCATGTTTCCCTTGGGAGTCCAATATAATCACAGACCTAAAGCTATGGTGACTCTCAACATAATTATGTTGGAAGATAATTTTGGTTGTAACAACTTGTGGCTGGAGGGAGACTCTCTCAACATCATCAAGAATATTAAAGGTCTAAGTAAACCCTCGTGGACAATTGAGCATATAATTGAAAAAATTAAAGTTAATGGTCTCAAATTTGAAAAATTTAACTTAACCCATGATTAATGTGAAACCAATATGGTTGTGGATGTGCTTGCTAACATTGGGGTAAAAAATGATGTCGCCTGCAAGTGGCTTGGGATGAACAATATTAATGATGATATTAATAGGTTCAATTATTATGATAAGATTAATCAAAAGGAGGGAACCATTTGAAGTAATGATGATTTTGAGTTATATGAAGCATATTTTATGTACTGGTATTATGAATTGGTAGGAGGAGCTTAGTATCATTAAGATTCATCCTTTCACACAAGATTTATGGGTATTCAAGATATATTTTATGCTAAAGGTGTATAATTATATGCTTTGTGTCTTCTATTTCAAAAAATTGGGATCTTAAGAGAGAAGAACCTTTAGAATGTAAATGGGCTCAGGAAAAAAAATCTTGAAGAAAATTAAAAAGGGAAAGGTTAACCAATATCTTTAGTGCTTGCATGGTAATGATAAAGACATCACTATGGACTTTGCCTCTAGCTGGGATAATGGTGTGGTGCACTTTGTAGGTAAGTATTTTCCTCTGACTCTGGACTTGATTACTGATATTACAGGTCTCCCTCTTAATGGCATAAATTACTTCAAAGATAGGAAAATTGGTAATGAGGCATATAAGTATTTTCCTAAAAATGATTAAGAGAGGGAAATGGTTGTTATGGGAAATATTGATTATGTCAATATCAGAAATATTAAGATCATTTGGGCATAGGTCTTAAGGGTTATTATCTAATAATTCAATTTAGATAGAAGATTCTCTAGGGTTTACAATTTCCATTTTGTTCTTGTGAACTATTTTCATCATAAAACTAGGGGTTCCTTCTCTTACTTCCTACTGAATTCCTTGAACCAGAGTATCATCAATAATAGAATCAAGTACAACTTCCCTATCCTTCATGAAGGATTGATTCTGCTTATTGTTGAGTATGCAAGAGATAAGATTTTGGAGCTTCTACCTTAGTAGATTGGTAAGAAGAAGATAAAGAGTGTTGAGACCAGTTCAAGGAAGAAAGTTAGTCTGTCTCCTAACAAGAAAAGAAAGGCTAGTCCTGGAAAGAAAGAGGTGCCCCTCTCTATATTTGACAAGGTGGAGGGTATGAAGTCTGATGATGAGGAGGAGGATAACTCTTTTGAGGAGGAAACTCTAGAAAAATATGAGCCAATTAACAAGGAGATTCTTGAGAAGGATTTTACCCTAATGACTGAAAACGAAGAGGAGGACAAGAACCTCCTAGTTATTTTCCCTCCCTCTTTGGATAGTACTGGTGATATTAGATCTAAGGCTCCCAAAGATGTGTTTGGAAAGGAAATTGTGACTGATTCCCAGTGGGAGATGTCTGAGCATACCATAAATGTACTAGAATAACACCAAACTAAATACAATAATGCCCAGGAGGGGAGTGGTGAAGATACAGAGAAGGGAAATGTGGAAGAAGAGAATATCAATAGGGATATTGATAATGGGAATGATGTTGGAAATGGGGACATTGGTGAGATGGTCATGCCTGATAATAAAAAGGGTTCTACCTTTCTAGAGTCTCTTACCAATATTGTTAATTCTACTGTCAATTAGGTTGTTGATGCTCGTCCAAATACTTCTGTTGAGAACCTGAATATTAAGGATAATAATGAGAAGGGAAGGACTATTGATAGCCAGAAGAAAGGGGAGACTATATCTCTTAAGGAACATGACTTCAACACAAAAAGAGTCACCAACATGAGTCTCTTGAATGTGGCTAGAAGAAGAGCTATCTTGTCTTTCAACTTGGATAAATGGGATTTTCACGACATCCAAGATCTAAAAATTAAGTGTAGATCCCTAGATGCTAGGAACAAGGTACTTGAAGAGATAGTGGATAAAATGAAGAATGATGCTACCATGTATAATAGTAAAGGTAAAAATGTTTTTATTGAGGATTTTGTGAGTTCTAGTTTGTTGAAAGAAAAGATTAATAGCATCATTGAGGAGAAGCTTACCACCATCCTCAAAAGAGATAATAAAAATTATTTGATGCTCAAGAAGATCTTGACTCTAATTAATGAGGGTATCAAAGCTACTATCACTAACATGAATGCTTTGTATGCTCTACCAGAAGGTAATCAAATGAATATTAAGGCCATTATCATTGATGATGATATTGTTAAGCAGAATGAGTAGACCTTTGGACCTAGATCTAGAGCTAGAGAAAGCACAAAGAAGAAAATGTCTACTCAGCTCAAGGACCTTATGAGCCTTAAGGATTCTATCCAGAAGATATAGGCCCTCCTAGTGGACTCTGAGGAGATCCTCAACAATCTAGATTGATTTGTGCTTCTGGGTGATTTTTTGTGTCAGTTTTCTAGCCAGAGTCCTGGTAGTTTTTTGTTCTTTTTGAGGAAGGAGATTTTATTGTAATATCTTGGGGTTTTCCCTTTTTGGTTCTATCATTTCCTTTTGGTAGTAGCTTTCTTGCCATTACTTTTAATACTTTTTCTTGCTTCTAGATTGTAAAGGGTTTCACAGTCCCTTCAAAACCTATTGTTACCTCAATCAAAAACAATTATATCAATGTAAACTACCCTTCATTATTAATGTAGAATACTCTTAATGTAAAAATTAATTTATTCCCTTGATCCATTGATAATAAATGTTATGCAATATCTAAAAAATTTAGTCATTATGAAATCATTTTTATGAATGGAAATCATATGGTACCCATTACCTAATGAATCCCCACATTTACCAATCAAAATAATGTGTTTTTTATCTCTAGGTTTTGAGCATTAAGCTTTGAGCTATGACTAACTATCATTCTCATTAAAATTTCTAACAATCAATTTACCACAAAGCCTATTTCCTTGACTATTCACATCAATAATCCCTAGTCTACCATATTCTTTGGAAAGGAATATTTAATTCCCAAGGAATTTTGTGAAAAAAAAATTGTAGTCATAAATGGAAAAAAATCACATAAGATATTTCCAACTTGCATCAAGATTCCTAAAAACACCTAGTAGGATGATTAATAAGAAAGCATAAAAGGAAGAATTTTGGAGTTTATTTGAAATTTACTCTCTAATGATAGTAGATTTATAGCCTAGCAGGAGGACTAATAAGAAAGCATGAAAGGAAGAATTTTGGAGTTTATTTAAAATCTACTAGCTAATGATAGTAGATTTATAATCAATTACACTAGTTTTTAATAAAATTTATTTTCCACATGTTGCTAAAGAAATCAAAGGGAAGATTGAATAAAAATGGGAATCCTCATGACATAAAAAATTTCCATGGTCTATCTATTTATTTCTGAACATGCCGAATAGATGAGAGGGGGGTGAATCCTCTATTCCCACACACTTTATAAAACTTTTACTTTATTGACAAAATTATAAATAAAAACAATATCTATTAGCCTGAATGCTGAATATGCCATATGGGGGAGTATTCTAGCAATTCTAGAGTAGTTTCATGTTGCATTCATGAATGTGTTTGTCATTGATGTCAACACACTAATTATATTGGAGATTAGCAGAGTAGCAGATAGAGTTTGAATTCACAGACATGTATAATTTTAGATAAGGTTATGTGGATTTGAGGACATGTTCCTTATGGTTTCCTGATATCATGGTTAAGAGTGTGTATGAAAATTCAAGTATTTGTTGGGTTATGAGTAATATAGAGGAAATTGTATTCTGATAGTGTTGCTAAGAAATAATTTGTAATAATCAAATTATATCTCCTAATAGGGATAGAATATGGATATGTGAAGTTATACAAAGGTTGAAGACATTGCAGAGATGACCTTGATGAGTCAACATAGTCAGAGGTTGCATGTGTGAAGATTTATTAAGTTTGTGAGCTAACATTTTTATGTGATTATGGAAATATTACGTAACATGTAATGTTTTATATTTTGTAATTGGTTAAGCCTAATTGGTTGACTCAATTATGAAATATTGTGCACAATATAAAGGAAGGATTTCTTTCCTTAATTACATGTGTGAATGATATGAGAGGTATATGATGCGAAGGTGAAACAATGATTGATGTATAATGTGAAGTGAGAAAATATGGTAGTGAGATCTGGTGAAGCATTTGGTGTGGTTTGGCATAGTCAAAGGAGAGAAGAGAATTTTTTGAGATCAATAATTATTGGTATTATTCTTTTTGGAAAATACTAATATCAGTTGGACAATGTGTTCAGTGATCTTTCCCTTGGAGTTGTTTGGATAGTGGGTCCTTTTGCCTTCCTTAACTCCTAATAGGGGTATAATCTTATCACAGGGATTTAGAGTCTCTTAATAGGACCTGATATGTACTGAATGTATTTCATAAGACTCCTAACAAAGTCCATCCTCTCACAAGGAATTTTTATATGAGTACATCTTTTGTGGGTACCATCCCCACTGGGCTTTACTCTCTGATCAAGAGGTTCCATAGTTAACATATCTGGTATCTTTGTGTATGATTATATTTTTGTGGTTGTTGTTTATGTTGATTACATGTTTTAGTTTTAATAAGGTTTATAAAAGTTTTTTTAATCTAATAATTTATTAACCCCCCCTCTTAGTTATCTTGGTGGACTTTACTTTCTAATAATTGGTATCAGAGCACCAGGTCCTTGAAGGAAAAGTTTAATAGCTTAAGGAGATTCGTGGTGAGTTATTTCAGAAAAGAAAGTCCTAAGTTTGATGGAGTTAACTATGACAGTTGGAAAGAAAAGATGAAGAGACATCTTCTATGTTTAGGACCAAGATATTGGTTGATTACAAAGAATGCCAAGACTATCATTGAAGAAGACAAAATTGAAGACTACATAGAGAAAGAAATAGATATATTCATGTGTAACATACTTGACAGAGAAGCACTTTTTTCATCTCTTCTTGAGAATGAATACAGTCAGGTAAAAAATCTAAAGATATCTCATGAAATATGGTTAGGTTTGGAATCTACTTTTGAAGGTGATAAACATGCTAAGAGAATCAGATTACAAAATTGGATATGATCATTTCAAAATAAAAGATGATGGAAGATGAATCTGTTAGAAGTTATATTGGTAGAATATCAAAGATTGTTGTAGGTATCAAAGCTTATGAAGGAAATAAGACTATAAATGAAATTAGGTGGAAGATCTTAAAAACCCTGACCCCAGTGTTTAAGAAGGCAGTGTAGATGATTGAACAAGTCATACCTTGTACTGATAAATTCACCAAATAGGCTCTTCTTAGAATATTAGAATCAACGAAGATAGGTTTGAGAAAATCTAGAGATTTTTCTAGAATTGAGACTGCATTCAACGCACTTAGTGTTCACCCTAACTTGTCAAGAAGTGTAGTTATCAGTAGATATTATGCTAGTAGAAAAAGATCTAAGACCAAAGAAGATAGAAAGATTGAAGAAGGAATTGCCTTGCTTGTGAAAAGAGAACCATAAGGTAAGAAAATATTTAAATGTTGGACATTTCAAGAATATGGTCATTTTGCATCTAAGTGTCCTAACAGAGTGAAGAAATATAAGAACTTTAAGCCAAGAAGACCTAAAGTATTTTATTATGCTAATGATGAAGAATTTGAGGCTAGCATTGAGAAATTATTAAGTGAAAGTGATAACGAAAGTGATGATATAGGATTTGTTGCAATAAAAGAAGAAAACTCTGAAACTGAAGTTAAAGAAGAAAAAACTTTAGTATCTCAAGTTGAAAAGAAAATTGATTGGATCATAGATAGTGGTTGTTCACATCATATGACTGGTGATATGAATAAGTTTATAAAGTTTAAACTATGATGGAGGAATTTTTAGATTTGCAAATAATGCACCTTGCCTAATAAAAGGAACAAGATCTATTACTCTTGATGGAAAGACTAATACTAGTGATGTTTACTTTGTGGATGGATTGAAACATAATCTTTTAAGTGTTGGTAGTTAGTTGACATGGTATATCAAGTTTGGTTTACTGAAAAGACATGTGTGATTAAGGATAAGAATGGTAAGACGATTGGAATAGGAGAAAGAACTAGAGGTAATGTATTTTAGTTTAATCCTACTAAGATGACATGTTTGATTTCTAAAGTTGATGACAGTTGGTTATGGTACAAAAGGTTTTGTCACATAAACTTTGATAACGTTATGAAAGAAAGTACCACCTTTGCAATAAGATATTTTTCTAAAATTGTGAAACCTACTAACATGGTATGCAAGGAATGTGTTATGGAAAAGTAGAAAAGAAGTTCTTTTCCCAGCAAGAAGTTCACCATAGCAAAAAAATTGGATATTGTTCATACAGATCTGAGTGGTCCTACAAGAACAAGAGGATTCTATCGTGAAAGCTATTTTATGATTCTTGTTGATCATTTTACTAGAATATTCTGGGTAGCATTTCTTAAAGAAAAATTAGAAGCATTTGATAAGTTTAGATTTCTTAAGACCAAAGTTGAGAATGAATTAGGAATGAAGATTAAATTTTTAAGATCTGATAGAGGTAGAGAATTTACTTCAAGAGAATTTAATACATTTTGTGAAGTGAATGACATTAAGAGATAACTTCCAACCCCTAAAACACCTGAGAAAAATGGTAATGCTGAGAGAAGAAACAAATCAATAATTGAGGTAGCTAGAGCTATGTTGTTTGAGAATGATGTAGCAAAGACATATTAGAGATAAGCAATGAATACAACAATGTATACAATAAATAGAGTATAGATCAGAGAAGATACATACAAAAAGCCTTATGAATTATGGTTTGGACATGCACCATCAGTAAAATATTTTAGAATTTTTGAAAGTAAGTGTTATATTAAGAGAGATGATGACATTGGTAAGTTTTATTTGAGAAGTGATGAAGGTATGTTTCTTGGTTATTCATCAAAAATCAAAGCTTAAAGATGTTTCAATAAGAGAACTAAGACTATTGTTGAAAGCACAAATGTTAAAGTGGATGAAAAGTTCACAATTCAAGAAAGAATACTTGATTTGTTGGAAAAATAGTCAGTGCTCCCCTTGGGATTTGCAACATGGTTTAACAGCCTCATGTGTCTTCTATAAGTCTAGTGGTTGTATCAGGCATTAATAGGTTGATATTTTGGTGCAACAACAACCACTACTTGTAACAAGTAGTATCAGAGCTTGGTGATAGGTTCAAATCCCATAGGGTAACGCTGAGGGGGAGATTGTTGGAAAAATAGGTAGTGCTCCCCTTGGGATTTGTGACATGGTTTAACATCCTCCCATGTCTTCTATAAGTCTAGTAGTTGTATCATAAATTAATAGGTTGATCTTTTGGTGCAACGACAACCACTACTTGTAACATGATTATGATTCAGATGAAGAGGTCTATCCTAGAATTGATCACAAAAATGTTAAGTTGTTCTATGAAATTGATAATTATTTGGAGAATGAGATTCATGTTGAGGAATCAAGAGAAGAACCAAGATCAAAACCTAGAGTTGAAGCAAGAACTGAGACAGTAACACCTAATAAGAATTTGATAAGGAATCATCCTACTGATTAGATCTTTGGGAGAAAAGAAAAATGATGAAGAGTGCTCCCCTCAATACCAAAAGCACATAACAGAAATAGAGAACAACAAAAATTTGCAAGAACAAAAAATGGGATTCTTATTATCTCCACAAATGTGGAATTAAAAATTTTAGAATTACAATATGCAAAGCCACATGGGCATTTTCCCTTACAATATTTTGTAGGACAAAGCCTTGAATTATTACCTAGAACTACTCTAAACTGATCTGAATTGCCCTAGACAACAGGTGACCCCACAATAATGGGTTACACTTTTTAAGACATGCTGATTTTTGTTGCGATAACAAATTTTTAATAAAATATGATGATTTAAGCCTTAAGAGGTTCCATTTGAAGGAATTAACTACAAATGGTTATCTCAAAGTCTCTTAGATCATAAAAAACATTGATATAACATCTATACTTCTCATTCATACCTACAATGGAGTCTCCTTTGGACCTATTAAAATGCTGACAAAAAATCACTTTGACTTTATCTTTTGGTAGATCAAATAAATCCATTTGACAAACCTATCTATGTAGTAAGGTACTATTGAGAAAAATCTTTCCAATGATTATAATGTTAATATAGATTAAGTTTATTATGACTTTGTATTTGTAGTTTTATTAAATATAGATATTTCACTGTATGTCTACCTCTATGTTTGATGCCTATGGAAAAATAGTAAATGAGAAAAAAAAATTTAAAAAAAATCTATGCCCTAGGTATTGAAGTTATATTTCTATCAAAAAATTAAAATTAAAATTGGGCAAATACACGACAACTTATAAGCTATGTAGTCAAGGCATGTCAAAATTCTGGTTTAGTCAACTTCAAACGTTAATAAAATATGCAATAACCATGATAATGTCATAAAAACAATTGCGTGCCCTCTGTATAGATGTTACAAAACTAAATTCAAAAGAAGCACATTGATATCTATTTAAAAAAAAAAAATTATGCTCTATGAAAATA
This sequence comes from Chamaecyparis obtusa, assembly GCA_027943335.1. Lineage (NCBI taxonomy): Eukaryota > Viridiplantae > Streptophyta > Pinopsida > Cupressales > Cupressaceae > Chamaecyparis > Chamaecyparis obtusa. The sequence continues at coordinate 227,164 of BSBK01001310.1, read as the reverse complement.
ATGTAACTCTTTGAAAATGACGTTTTTAGCAACATACCAATTTTCATAGGAGAAAGAAAAAAATATTCAAATGAATTCAAAAATAAAAATAAAAAATATATTTAGAATCTAGATAGAAAATCCTAAAAGACTCTAATTTACTTCATCTTCTAATTTCAAATGGTTTATCGACAATATGCATCCGAATCTGAAAGTTTTTTTCAAAATGGAGAGTTTAGTGTCCATTTAGGCAAAAAGGTGTAGCCCACTATTGTGGGTTCACCCCAACACTACATGCCTTCCTTATATAGGAAATTTTCCACCACTTGGGAAGGTTCCCAAAATTTAGCCTCTAAGGCTGACCAAACTTAGAATTAGTTTACTTTTTATTTTATTACATCATAGTCAGCTCAAAACAACTTTTGAAACCCAAACAAAATTTTTGAAGGAAATTTATTTTCTACCATTTCAGGTGGCCCTATTGGAAATTTGGCTGAGTTGGTTACATAGATGTTGTCATTATGGAAACATGTGATCTACATGAAGATCACACAGGTCAGAGAGCTAGTATGTCAGAGCGCAATACAAATTGTCTAAGTATGAGATAGTGTGTTTTTACCAGTGAACCTGATGACAGTTTTTGTTTGTGATGTTGATTGGAGTAAGTTCATTGCTTACACACTTGAAAATAGACTCTATTGTGACTATTTAAGACTCACCTCAGATTGCAAGTCAGTACGGCATGTACAAAAGAAGTTATGACAGTTTTACTAAATACAAGGTTAAGCCGACAGGACAGAATATGAAGACAAAATAGATAAAGAGTTAAGGGATTATTTTGTTTATCAAAATAATGACTTAACAATATAAAGGGACAAGATCCTAGATGTTAACCCTTGGATAAAGATATTTTGTAATATGATAGCTGACTGGAAAGTTATTAATCTTAATAACTTGTATAAAGATATGTAAAGATGTAATTGTAAAAGAATAAGTAACAAATGTATGTAATAGCGATAGTGAAAGAGCAGTGAAGAGATATTGATGCAAGAAGTATAAGGTTATGTACCTTGACCTACTTTTGTAATTAGTAAATATTGTATATTACTTGTTTGGGCAGTGGGCTCATCTGGTAATCAGATTTTGTACTACCAACTCCTAATAGGGTTGAGGCTTCTAACAAGGCCTATAGTCCCTTAATCAAGACTGAGACACTATATGCATGTAATATACTCCTAACAGGGTCAACATCCTTAATAGGATACTTTTCATTAGTGGATCTTTGTGGGTACCATCCCCACCAGGGTTTTCTCTTGGCCAGGGTTTCCTTGAGAACAAATAATGTGTTATGATTTCTTTAGTTTTATTGCTATGCATGTTATTTAGCTTCTTATATTATGCATGTGTTAAGATAATCTGTTATATCCATAATTGGGAAAAAGTTAAAGTTTGTAGAATACTGATTCAGCCCCCACCCCTCTCAGTATTCCCTATTTCTAACAATTGGTATCAGATCTTAGTTACTCAAAAAAGAATCATTCAAGGAAAGCCTAGCAACTTGAGTAAGATCTCTATGGATATGGATTAGCTACAGAAGAATCTTGAAGAAGCTCTTGAATAGATTGATATGCTTACTAAAGAAAGAGATACTCTGAAAGGAAAATATTATGATGCAAAGAACCTTAGTAAGAAATTGAAAAACAAGTTGGAAGATCTAAAATATAAAAAGGAATCTGAAATTCATATTGAAGATTGTGATGACAACTTAGAAAAAGAAAATGAGATCCTTAAACATGAATTGAAGATAGCGAATCTGAAGCTAAGTCTGAAAGATGGAAATGGCAAGAATGAAGCAAATCTGAAATCTAAGAATGAAAATCTTAAGCATGAAAATGAAGGGCTAAAATCTAAACTTGGTAAAGTAACATTTGAACTTGAGAAAGTCAATTTGCAGTATGCTAAACTTGAGAAATACAATGCAATTGGGAAAGGAGAACTGACTCAATCTAAGTAGCAACTTGAAAGACTATATTTGACTAGTGAGAAGATTGATGAACAAGTATCTTATCAAAAACCATTCTATTATAAGACTGGTCTTGGATTCAACACTTTTAAAGCAAATGAAGAAAGCAAGGAACCAGATTTGAAGATATTTGAAAGTATAGATGAGAAGAAGTCTGATGAGATTAAAAAATCTGAAGATACACCTAAGGAAGAAGAACCACCTAAGAAAGAGGAATCACCTAAAGGTATGCAAAGAGAATTCAAAGGTAGATGTTTTTCTTGTAATGCTATTGGTCATATGAAGAGAGATTGCACAGGTAAGCAATTTAAACCTCTTAATGGTTATTGTTATAATTGTCATGGTTTTGGACATAGAGCTATTGAATGCAGAAAACCTAAATTTGTTGAGAATAACAATAATAGTAGAATGTTTAGAAATACTAACCATGTAGATAAGAAACCTACTGAAGATATGAACAAAAGAAATGGAGTAGTTTGTTATAGATGCAACAAGGTTGGACACATTTCTAGAAATTGCAGATCATAGATCAATCAACCTAGACCAAGATATGGAAACAATAGAATAGTTTTTCAGATATGTAACAAGATTGGACACACAACAAGGTTTTGCAGAATGAACAATAGAGTTTTTCATACCAATCCTAATCCTAATCCTACAAGTCATGCAAGAAGAAATGAAGATGGAAGCAACAGTCAGAAAGGATGTTGTAGTAATTCAGATGAAGTGAAGTTTGTTAAAAGCATAGATCAAGGAGACATATTCAGCACTGAAGGCAATTAGAAAGGTGAAGTATTAAATGGTAAGAATGAATCTTTACCTGACCCATTTCAAAGTACTTAATTCATGAAAATTACAGTAGAATAGGATCTTAGATTAGTGTAGAAGTTGATATATGATTAATTGAGTCTTGTGTAGTTAATGCAAGGTATTATATGATGTTCTAATGCTATGGTTAAGAGCGCAAAGAAAAATATTATGTTTTACAAGATCACAAGAAGTTTTATGTTTTGTAGGTTAATAGAATCAACTTTTTGGAAAGAAGCGGAAAAAAATTGAATGCGATGTCAGATCTAAGTGAGATTGAATTAATCAAAGGTCATGGATGGTGTTATTTGATCATCAAAGTGAATAAAAGTGTTAAGGAGATCAAAGAGTAGTGATTGGAAGCATTTTGAAAGGATTTAGTGAAGAATTTTGTGTCGAATCTACGCAAGCCCTAAATCATGAAATCAAGGTATTTTACTTGGCAGATCTTTAAATCAGTTAAGGATTTAGAGGAAATCATGAATGTTTCTTTGATTCACAATGTCAGAGATAGGAATAAGCCTAAGATGAAAAGGGAACCAGTAGAACCCTTGGAAGATGATCCTAGGTTAGCTTTATCATCCGTACCAGATAGATTTTTACATCTAGAGAATGTTAGAAGTTATCTAGGATGTAAACTAGACACTATCAGTGATAGTGACTTGATAGAGCAATATCATAAAATCTATAATTAGGATATGTCATTGAAAGTAGGGTTTGAGAATTTGAAAGATAATGAGATCATTAAGTATGCTTTGTAATATGAATTTGATAATGAATAATGCACCAAGATAATCCTAAGAAGAATTCACAATGGAAAGTTTTGGTTAGATGACAGAGTGATAGATATCATAGTTGACTTAATTCATGAGGTAACCAGACTATCTAAAACTGGAGCCATTCCTTTAAATGAGAAAAACATGAGGAAAATAGTCATAGACAACAAAAATTCATCCTACAATGGTAGAGGAATTGTAATTAGCAAGATACAGCAAGATGATGTCAGATACTTGTGTAAGATCCTAACAACTAAGTTTTGTGCTAGCTTAAGAGAGGATGACATGGCAACTGGAATGATACATGCAGCTTATTTGATGTGTGTGGATAAAGTACAAGTTGATATGTGTGATATTTTGAGGATACAATTGTTTGAGAAATTGAAAAAGATAAAGAAGACTAAGTATTCACAGTTTAGATTCTCATCTTTAATCACTTATATGTTCTTTCATTTATTGAGAAGATTTCCATTCACCATTGGAAATTACTAGAATGATGGCCTAACTACAATGGGAAGGATTAACCAAGTGTATAGGAGGCATGTTATTGATAAAGTGAATGAAAGTATAGTATTAGTAATTAAATTATTTCATAATTTGATGTCTAGCAGATCAAGGATCCCACAGTCTCTTGTGGAGAAGTATAAAAATGAGATATGTTTCATGGTTGATACTAACTTTACTTACATTGAAGCAGTAGAACCTAGAATAGAGTTCATAGACCCTCTTGGCTATGAGATATATGAGACTGAGACAGAAGAATATATGAGCTAATTACTGAAGTGCAAGTTGGACTCACTGTAACAAATTTGGAACCTTTGAGGAGAACTTCAACTCCACAAAGACCATCCTTGAAGAGAAGTAGTCAAAGAAAAGAGTTGAGAGTACTATTAAGAAAATTATAAAAGATACAAGGATGACTGAGCATGAGTTCTTGGTAGCCAAGTAAATAGCAGCAACAATTAGAGATATTGGACAAAAAGAAATTTTGTCTGTTCCACCTCTATCATCAATTGCAGCACAGCAAGAGGAAACATTAGTTAAGGTGAAAGTGGAAGAAATAGAGAAGGATCAAGAAGAAAGAATATCCACTAGATCAACCTCCTCCACACCTAGAAAAAGAGTAAAAGAGATTGCTACTAGACTGGGTAAGAGGCAGAAGACATCAGTGCCACCAATTCAAAGGAAAGTTGCAGATATCAAAGATGATGAAAGTACTCCTGTTAAGAAGAAAACTTGGAAACCTAGAGTTGAGAAGGTTAATGAATAGATTATTCAAGATGGAGACTTTACAAAGATGAACAAATATTATGATCTCTATGATTATGTAGAAAGATTGAATCTAGAAAATGCAGTGGTGAAGCATATGATTTTATCTAATAAGAAGTTTGATACAATTTAGGGTAAGATACCTGATGACTTGTACAAGAAACTTGTAAATAGGAAGAAGAGAGCATCAGAAGAAGATATAGCTATTAGAGAAAAGCTTGTAAGAAAGCTTTGTGTTGTAAGAGATGAAGTACACTTCAATCAGATTATGAAGGATCTAAGCACCCATTTGAGAACCAAGAACATAACTATTCAGATTATGGGAGGCAGATATGAAGAAGTTAATGCAGAAATAGAGAAAGCAATCATTAAGGTAATGTCAGAGAATGTTGGAGAATAATTAGTTGCAGTAGAATCCAAAGATCAAGCAGAAGAACCAGAATAAGAGGACATTCCCTCTCCACCATCCATAAATATTGAGGATGAAGTAATGAATGTTGAAGGAACTAAGATCACCTTGGATAGTGATGATACCTTATTCAAGAATCTTGAAAACATTGTTGAAAATTCAGCTTTTGAAGAGCAGGAGACTACCAAAGGAGAAGAAACCACAGTTGTAGAATCTAAAGTGATAGAGAAACTAGAACCTATTCCCACTCAAGAAGAAATCAGTCTTACACCTGAGACTAGCAAGAAAACTTAGATTGGTTCTATGATTGAGAATTTGGGAAAGGAAGTAGATGATGATGATCAGATGGAATTGATCACGTCTTTGAACAAGATCATTGGTAAGAACAATAAAGTAAAGATTCTTGAAGGATGCCTGAAGGAGCTTACTGAGAAATTACAAGGTATTATTACTACACGGATTGCGGAAGATGACCCTCTAGAGAGAGAAAAGAAAGTAATGAATACTTTTGATGATGAGTTTAAAAATCTATCTGATATAGAAAAGATGAAAGCTTAAGCAACTTATGAGGCCAAAACACTTTTGGACATTAGTCAGAATATCAGGAATGATATCGATAACCTTGATATCTATATAAAGGACTTGAAAAAGAATTTGGAAAGAGGAAAATCCTTGTACATTCAGTGTACAAAATCAAAGAACTTGGTAGCAGAGGAAGTTCAGAGGATGAAGATGAAGGAAGTAGAAATTCAGAATGAGACAAACCTTCTTTTGAGCCCTAATGTGAAGGTATTTGATATTGAGAAAAAAATTAGAAAGATCTATGATGAAATGAGAGTTTTGCAAGATGACAAGGACATGAAGCTGAAGATATTCACTCTTTTAAGAGAGCACATTTTTATAAACTTGAGCACTATTGAAGGGCAATTGGAAGAATGTCTTTCAGCCAAGACATCTTTTCAAAAGTTTAGTTATGAGAATCTCCAAGCATGTGAGATTGCATCTTATGGATTGTGCACACTACTCAGTGTGGTAGATTTAATTAAGAAATCATGGGAGAAAGAATTAGAGGCTATGAAGATCAATTTTGTAGATTGTGTTGCAAGCCTATCGACTTTGCAATATTGAACTAAGGTATAACTTTTTGTGAACACAGTTTTGTAACCCTCCTTACCTTTTTTTGTCATTTTTGTCAAATGGGGAGAGATATATAGCAAAAAATTGATAAGGATACATACTCTTAGGGGGAGTATAGTATATAGAGAGAATTAATGAAGTCATAAGGACAATACATATATATTTTGTATTATGGCCACAATTTTGAGATTTTGAAGTTGTAAGACTTAGCCAATTTTCTCATATGTTGCCACCAATGACAAAGGGGGAGATTGTTGGCAATTTGGTTGAGTTGGTTACATAGATGTCATCATTATGGAAACATATGATCTACATGAAGATCACACAGGTCAGAGAGCTAGTATGTTAGAGCGCAATACAAATTGTCTAAGTATGAGACAGTGTGTTTTTACCAGTGAACCTGATGATAATTTTTGTTTGTGATGTTGATTAGAGTAAGTTCAATGCTTGTGCACTTGAACATAGACTCTATGGTGACTATTGAAGACTCATCTCAGAGCCCAAGCTAGTATGACATGTACAAAAGAAGTTATGATAGTTTTACTAAAGATAGTGTTAAGCCAACAAGACAGAATATGAATATAGAATAGATAAAGAGTTAAGGGATTATTTTTTTTTATCAAAATAATGACTTAACAATATAAAGGGATGACATCCTAGATGTTAACCTGTGCATAAAGATATTTTTTAATATGATAGCCAACTGGAAAGTTATTAATCTTAATAACTTGTATAAAGATATGTAAAGATGTAATTGTAAAAGAAGAAGTAACAAATGTATGTAATAGCGACAGTGAGAGAGTGGTGAAGAGATATTGATGCAAGTAGTATAAGGTTATGTACCCTGACCTACTTTTTTAATTAGTATATATTGTATATTACTTGTTTGGGTAGTGGGCTCCTCTGGTAATCACATTTTGTACTACCAACTCCTAACAGGGTTGCGGCTTCTAACAAGGCCTATAGTCCCTTAATCAGGACTAAGACACTATATGCATGTAATAGACTCCTAACAGGGTCAACATCCTTAACATGATACTTTTGATTAGTGGATCTTTGTGGGTACCATCCCCACTAGGGTTTTCCCTTGGCCAAGGTTTCCTCAAGAACAAATAATGTGTTATGAGTTCTTTAGTCTTATTTCTATGCATGTTGTTTAGCTTCTTATGTTATGCATGTGTTAAGATAATCTATTATATCCATAATTGGGCAAAAATTAATGTTTGTAGAATACTAATTCACCCCCCCCCCCCTCTTAGTATTCCCTATTTCTAACAGGCCCAACTTTCAAAGACCATAAGTCATCACCCATTGACCCAATTGACTATTATAACCACATTTTGAAAAGGGTGCAAAGTGCTCTACAACATTTAAACTAAGAAAGCTTCATTCAGTCAAAGTTTCAACCTCATATGGGGCCTCTAAAGCCTTCAAAACTAAGTTCAAAGTTTCTGTACCCTGCTACCAATACCAAAAATTTTCAATATCTTTAAAACTAGACTTGATCTAGCAATGAAACTTTATCGACAGGCTAATATGACCAAAATGAACCTCTAGGGAAGAAAATAGAACATTCTGAGCTCGAATGGAAAACTTACTAAAAATAGTAAATTTCCAAAAATAGTAGCTTTGCTCAAGATAGCCCTTATTGAAAAGAAACCATAGTTATTTTTGGGTGATGCAAGATTGCTCTTACACCCAGGATGCTCCTGCATCAAAAAAGGAGTTATGACAATAAATAAGGTACAAGAAGAATTATGTTTGATTTATCAAATTGAATCTAAGACTACTAATGAAGATTGTAAAGATAACAATTAGATTCAAGCAATGAAGTGTTAAATCATTTTGAAAAGAATAATACTTAGGAATTGGTTCATAGACCTAAGGACAAAAATGCTATAGGAACTAAATGGTTTTTTATAAATAAGATGAATGAACAAGGTGAAGTTGTAAGAAACAAATCAAGATTGGTATGCAAGGGTTACTCGCAGCAAGAAGGTATTGGTTATGAAGAAACATTTGCACTTGTTGCAAGAATTGAAGTAGCAAGAATGTTTTTGGCCAATGCAGCTTATAAGAAATTCAAAGTGTATCAAATGGATTTGAAGTAATCATTTTTTAATGGTCAATTGGAAGAAGAAGTCTACATTGAATAGCCAGACGATTTTCCTTTAAATCAAGAAGGAGACATGGTATGTAAATTGAAGAAAGCACTATATGGACTAAAGAAAGCACCTAGAACTTGGTATGCAAGACATGATAAATATTTGGTAAAATTGGGATTTTCTAAAGGCGTTGTAGATAGTAATTTGTATCTTAAAGAAATAGAGAAAGGTTTATTGATTGTAGTTTTATTTTATTTTATGATATAATCTTTGGATGTGAAGATGAAGTGAGTGATAAATTTGTTGATGAAATGAAGATAGAATTTGAGATAAGCATGATTGGAGAAATGAATTTTTTCTTAGGATTACAAATTATGCAAAAAAGTGATGATATTTTCTTATCTCAGACTAAGTATCTAAAAGACTTATTATAGAGATTTGGTTTGGAAAATTGTAAGGCTGTTGGTACACCTATGGTAACTAGTCAAATGTTATCTAGCAAAGATGAGACACCTACAATTGAACAAAGGAACTACAGATCTATGATTGGAGGTTTGCAATATTTAACTCATACAAGACTAGATATAGCACATGCATTTGGAATTGTTGCGAGATTTCAAGCCGATCCAAAGGAATCACATTATGTAGCAATAAAGAGAATATTCAAATATTTGAAAGGTGAAATTGATTATGGGTTGTGGTATGATAAATTAAATGATTTTACCCTATGTGTGTATACATATGCATATTGGAGAGGTACTATGGATGAAAAAAAGAGTACAAGTGGTGGAGCATATTTTCTTGGAGGAATATTGATTTCTTGGCTAATATGTAGTAGCAACAAATAACTATAACTATAATTAGATAATATGGATGAAACAAAGGGCACAAAACAATTAAGCATCAAATAATGTAGTAGTAGCAACAAATAACTATAATCAGATAATATGGATGAAACAAATGTAGTTATCATTATGTAGTAGCATCATTATGTAGTAGCAACAAATAACTATAATCAGATAATATGGATGAAACAAATGTTGAAGGATATTGGAATCAAGTTCGATGAGCTTTTTATCATGCATTATGATAACACAAGTACAGTAAGTATGTCTAAGAATCTTATGTTACATTCTAAAACAAAGCATATAGAGATCAAGTATCATGTTGTAAGAGAGAAAGAAGTCAGACTTGAGTATATTAGTAAAAAGGAGGAGATTGAAGATATATTTATAAAGCCTTTACCTAAATATAAATTTTATTATTTGAGAGGTATGCTTGGGGTTATGCCCCAACCTACTTTTGAGTAGTGATGCAAAAAGATGCACCAGTTGTTAGGAATAGTACTAAGAGATAATTGAGAGGGGGGGTGAATCAGTTATCTACAAGATTCAATTATTTATCCAATTAAGTACAAAAGAACATTAAGAAAAAACACAATATGAGAACACTTAACAAAACACCATAATTTTGGTTATGGGGAAAACCAAATAGGTAAAAAATTAGGTGGGAATTAGCACCCACTATAAACTACACTAGAGCATTATGATCCTTGTTAGAAGATCTTACAACCCTCTTATGAGTTGATATTTACAATGCATTAAGTATAGTGACCTGTTCAAGGGTTGGACCCTATTAGGAGTCTTTACAAGTAACCCTATTAGGGGTGAAGACACAATGTCCAAGAGCACACTGCTCAAAGGGGTGAAGGTTGAAATCTTCTGTTTAACAGATCCACACTATATCTAGATCTTGGTGAACTATGCGTAGACCTATTGTCTTGATCAGTTCTAATGAATAACATATACTCTCTACTTTTTCACATAAAATTTATGCTGATGGCTCAACACTTCACACCTTCTGCTCTACTCTTATCTTTCAACTATCTATCATACTTAGCAATCACAAATGACTGCTTATAAATATATTTCCTCTAAATGATATAATCAATTCAAACTCTTAGAACCATCTTGAAATTATTTTCTCCTTTAGAGAAATAATGCAACTCTCCAATAATATCTCAGTCGGCTCTACTAAGCATACAACACAAATTAGGACCACCCAACTCAATATGAGTAGATGCATTGCTTCACATTGTCGGCTCCACTAAATCAATTGATACTTTCTTCTCATGATAAATTACATCATGCACTCTTAATAAAAAATTATTAACTCTTCTCCAAACACTAATCCAAGAATGCATATCAAACTGATAGGCGCAACTACTATAACAATAAAAACAATGTTGGCTCTGCCAGATAAACTCAGGAAACTGTGACTGTCAACTGAAGACTTCATAACTCAACCTATACTATATATCTGACTCTATGTCCATGAATATAGCATCATACATATGTCTACAACATAAATATAAATGTGCAAGGATTCATTACAATCATACTATAAATATCATACAAAACTCTTCTTCAGACCTGTCACGAACACTCACTGATATAGACTATTGTATTATTGTCTTCTCTTAGAATCAACCTTTGTGTCTATGATATCATGCTGATAACATATCTAAGAAACATATACGCACAAATTTCTCCATTAGGATTTCATGCATGCTTCTTACCATATGTTGTCATCAATGAAAAACATACAGTCAACACTCTGGCTTGCTAGAAAATCTCTAACAATCTCCCCCTTTGGCATTGATGGCAACATATGGAATGCAAAACACCACCAATCCAAATGTACAATCTTTTTATAATATTCTCCATTTCCTCAACAAAACTCCCCCAAGGATGAATCCTCTATCTCTTACTTTTTTGTTTCTTCTTGCTAAGTACTTACTCCCCCTTGTTGCAATTCTTTTATAACATTCTCCATTTCCTCATCAAAACTTCCTTAAGGAAAAATCCTCCATCTACTGCTGAATGCTTTGAATATCAACTATTGTATTACTTACTATTTTTTTTTTCATGACTATATACTTACTCCCCCTTTTCCATCAGTGGCAAAGGGCACCAAACAATTAAGCATCAGTACTACTCTAGAAGTAGAGTAGTAAACCTTTCATTAGTCACTGAGGACTGATGCACTCATACAATCTCTAATCAAATTCAGGGAAGGGAATTACTCCTAGCTTCTCCCTGAGATACTCAAATGTATCCTTAGGTAAAGGATTTGTGAATATGTATGCTAGCTAATCTTTTGTGCGCACATAGTCCAACTTTACTTCTTTCTCTGCTACTTTCTCTCTTAGGAAGTGATATTTTATCTCAATTTTTTTTATCTTTTCATGCATCACATGGTTCTTTTACATATTGATAGTTCTAGTTTTATCATAATGAATAAAAATAGGATAATCAATTTGAATACCAAAATATTTTATCATCTGCTTGATCCATACAATTATAGAGCAATTTAATGCTACTGCAATATACTCTACTTTTGTTGTGGACTAAGAAATACAATTTTTCTCTTACTTGTCCAAGTGATAAGCCTATCTCCAAGAAATACCACTCCTCCTGAGGTACTCTTCCTATAATCCATGCATCCCGCCCAATCTGCATCTGTATACACATGAAGTTCTACATTTTCTGAATTAGGATACCATAAACCATAGTCTATAGTTCCTTTCAAGTATATGAATATCCTCTTTACTATCATGGGATGACTTTGTTTAGGATCTACTACAAATCTTCCAACAATTCCAACTGCATTGGAAATATCAGGTCTAGATTGAGTAAGATAGATTAGTTTACCAATCATAGACTTATACAAGGTTATGTCTACTACTGTTGAATCATCTTCTTTTGAAAGCTTGCAACTTGTTATCATAGTGGTACTTACTGGTTTGCAATCCTCCATCTTGAAATTTTTCAATATCTCTTTCACATACTTAGACTGATTAATGAATATACCTTTGTCTGTCTACTACACATTCAGTCCCAAAAAGTACTTGATAGGTCCAATCATTCTCATGTCAAATTTTCTCTGCATCTCTTTACTAAATTCAACACTAAGTTTGTCATTACCACCAAAGATAATGTCATCAAAAAATATGGAAACTAACAATAATCCATCAAATGTTTCTCTTATGAATAAATTACAATCTACTGCTCCTTTCTTGAATCGAATCTTAGTTAAGTAACCATGAAGTCTTTCATACCAAGCTCTAGGGGCTTTCTTAAGTCGATAGAAGGATTTCTTCAATCTTCATACCAAATCAAGCCTATCTGATAAGGTGAATCCTTCAGGCTGGTCTATGTATACTTCTTCCTTCAACTATCCATTTAGGAATGTTGACTTGAAATCCATTTGGTATACCTTAAAGTCATTGAATGTAGCATAGGCTAAAAACAACTTTATGGCTTCCAATCTACTTAAAAGGGAAAATGTATCAGAATAATCAATTCCTTCTCTTTGTACATATCCTTTACATACTAATATTTCTTTGTTTCTTACCACTGTTCCATCTTCATTCATCTTATTTCTGAATATCCACTTAGTTCCAATCACATTCTTATCATTAGGCCTAGGGACCAATTCCCATGTGTTATTCTTAATTATCTGATCTAGCTCTTCTTTCATTGCTTCATGCTAATCTGAATCATTACATGCATCTTCAACACTTAAGGGTTCAATCTGTGATAGTAAGCATACCTCTTCATTTGTTGTGGAACTATTTTCTTTTGATCTTGTCATGAATTTACTATTCTGATCTCCAATGATGTCTTCCTTTGAATAATATCTAGATGTGAATTTAGGAACACTGGGTGTGATTCTCTCATCTAACTTCTATAATTCTTCTTCACTAGTTTCAAGGTCATTGAATAATACATCAATGGTGTCAAACATTTCATCAACAACTATTTTTCTAGTGGCAGGTCTTAGTTCTTTTGCAATCATAGGTGCATAATCATGACATCTTTCTTGAATCATAAACTTCTCATCAATCTTAACATGGGAACTTTCAATGATCTTCTTTAATCTTAAATTGAAACATCTATAGACTTTTCTTTTAGTAGAGCAACCAAGAAAAATACCTTCATCACTTCTTGCATCAAAATTTCCAATTGCTTCATCTCTCTTGATGTAGCACTTGCTTCAAAAGATTCTAAAGTATTTTACTATAGGTACATTCCCAAACCATAGCTCATAAGGTGTCTTGTTTGCATCTAGCCTCAATTGTATTCTATTGATAGTATAGACTACAATATTGACTTCATCTCTCCAATAGGTGTGTGCAACCTTTCCTTCAATCATGATGGTGCACGCTATATTAAGTATGATCATATTCCTTCTTTCTACAATTCCATTTTTCTGAGGGGTTCTAGGTGCACTTAACTGTCTCTTTATCCCATGTTCTTCACAATACTCATAGAATCTATCAGAGGTGAATTCTTCTCCTCTATCTGATCTCAGACATTTGATTTTTAATCCAGACTCATTTTCAACCTTAACTTTAAATAATTTGAACTACTCAAATGCTTATGATTTGTCCTTTACGAATGCAACCCACATCATTATAGAGTATTCATCAACAAAAAAAATAAAGTACCTTTCACCATAGTATGATCTTGTTTTATTTGGTTCACATAGGTCTGTATACACTAGATCCAATTTGTTCTCTGCCGAATTGTGCTTTCTTATAAATGAATTCCTCACATGCTTTCCCATAACACATAACCTACATATTGTATCAACTAGTTTTGCAATGCTAGGAAGGTCTCTTATTGCCTTTACATTTCTTATCTTCACTATGTTGTCAAAATTGATGTGACAGTCTTTTGTGCCATAACCAACTATCATCTACTTTAGCAACAAAACAACTTGCTTCAGGATTAAACTAAAAAAAATTACCTTTAGTCTTTGAACCTGATAAAATCATTTATCCTTCCTTTTTATTAATGACGCACTTGTTGTCTTTGAATTCCAACCGATATCCTTTGTCGAGAAACTATCCAATACTTAGTAAGTTATGTTGCAAACCATCAACATAAAGAACATCATCAATGTTGTTCTTTCCATACAAGTTGATAGCTCATCTACCTATGATAGGTTTAGGACTGTTGTCTCCAAATCTAACCATGTTGCCTTTGTATCTATCCAGATGTACAAATCTATCCTTGTCTCCTGTCATGTGATGTGAGCAACCACTATCAATGATCCAATCTATCCCGATGTCAGCTTGTGAAATTAGTGCCAACTCTTGTGCTTTCTTTTCATCTTCAAGGTCCATTTCATCAAACATTTTCTCCATGTCTTCAAGAGAAATGAATCCAATTTCATATTTTGTTGACTCTTCATCTGATACTCCATCTCCAACATAGTAACATTATTTTTTATACTTGGGCTTGTAGTTAGTTTTGAACTTCTTGACTCTAGTAGGACACTTAGATGCAAAGTGACCAATATCGTTACATGAAAAGAAATTAAATTGTAATTGACCTTCATATTTTCCTTTTCCTTTCCTTTCTTTCTTAGCAATCAAGGAAATGAAATCATCTAGTTATTTCTCTTCATCATCATCATCAAAATTAATAGAAGTGTTCAAGGATTTCTTACCATGGACTGAAGCTTTGAAATTTGTCTCACTTTTAGGCTCTATTTTCAAGCTTGATATCTCAAAAGATGAAATCTTGCTGATTAAGGTCTCTCTTTTGAAGTCTTTTGAAAATTTCATAGTCTCATCTAGGATGTTTATCTTGCTCTCATATTTTGATGTCAGAGTAGACATCAACTTATCCATTATCTCTTCTTCTGAGAGCTCTCCACCATTGTTTTTGGTTCCCACAACCACTTCTTTAATCCTTTGATTATAGGCCCTAATGTTCTCTTCAGGTAGCATCTCCAATGTATTGTACTTTTTATTCCATGTCTTTCTACCTGCATTCTTGGCTTGGACATCTCCTTCAAACATGTCTTCTAGATACTTTCATATCTTGTAGGCTTTATCTACTTTCTTGATCTCTTAAAACTCACTGTCAGACAAGCATTGATGAGGGCTTCTTTGGCAATATCATTTTGAGTGAACATCTCCTTCTGCTTAAGATTCACATCTTCCTTTCCAAGATTTGTTAGAGAGGGAATCTAAACTTCTTTGGTAGCTCCTTCAAAAATCTCAAAGGCAATGCACTGCAAGTGTGTCATCATTTTGTTCTTCCAATATAGATAGTTCTCTCCATCAAACTTAGAATTTTATTTTCTAAAGAATGTCATCTAATCAACCTCAAACTATTAAAATTTATCTCTGAGGCACTTGGCTTTGATACTAATTGTTATGAATAGTCCCTAGAGATAATTGAGAGGGGGGGTGAATCGCTTATCTACAAGATTCAATTCCTTATCAAATTAAGTACAAAAGAACATTAATCAAAAATATAATATGAGAACACTTAACACAAAACCATAATTTTGGTTATGGGGAAACCCAAATAGGTAAAAACCTCAGTGGGAATTAGAACCCACTATAAACTACACTAGAGTATTATGATCCTTGTTAGAAGATCTTGCAACCATGTTAGGAGTTGATCTTTACAATGCATTAAGTACAGTGACTTGGTCAAGGGTCAAACCCTGTTAGAAGTATTTTACAATTAACCCTGTTAGGGGTGAGGACACATTGTCTGAGAGCACACTACTCAAAGGGGTGATAGCTGCAACTATCTATCCTACATTTTTTATTATTTCCTTATCTTTTGGAGATCATTATCATTTCATGATTTTTACCATAGCCTTGGAGAAAATTATTTCATGATGCTTCTTTTACATATTTGAGCATTCCTTGAATAAAACAGTTCCTTATTCTATATATCTTCTTTGCAGGTTGGAAGCTCTGTGTAGATATTTTTACAAGTAGTGGTTGTTGTTACACCAAAAGATCAACCTTTTAATGCCCGATGCAACAACTAGACTTATATAAGACATAGTAGGTGGTTAAGCCATGTCACGAATCCTGAGGGGAGAACTAACCATTTTCCAATAATCTCCCCCTCAGTGTTACCTGAGGGAATTTGAACATGTGACCAACCTCTAATAACACTTGTTACCAGTAGTGGTTGTCATTGCACCAAAATATTGACCTATTAATGCCCAATACAACCATTAGACTTATAGAAGACATAGGAAGCAATTAATCCATGTCACAAATCCAAAGGGGAGAACCAACCATTTTAACAATAGATCTTTATATTCTTTCTCTGGAAGCTCTTTGTGATTTTGGGCTTGATTGCAAATTACTTCAGGTAAATAGTTGGGGCTCCTATGTTCTCTTTTGATTCTCTCTTCTTGGAGACTCATATGCTTGATTTCAACAATTCTCCTCTATATTTGTAGCTCATGTTCTATTTGATGCTTATTTGATCACCCTTACACAAATCTTATGACTTCTCTTATGTCTTCATTTCATTTTGTAGCTAATTTATTCATGAAGCTTTCAAGGTTGCATGACATATCCCTTCATGGAGAATTATGATCTTCTACATCTATTCTCAAACTAATGCAATATTTTTGAACTTGATGTTGATTTTGGATAACAAAAGGATATGCCTCTTAAAAATGTATCTTTGTTTCTCATGTCAATTATTGATCCAAATATTGCATTTATATAGAAAGCTTGGCTCTTGTTCATCACTGTAATTAGTATTAAGCATCAAAATGATAGAACTTTCTTTTCTTCTCAAAATCATGATGATAGCGAGTAATAATTTTTTATTGCATTTTCTTATATGTGCATTAACCATGCTTTAACATTATAATCTAATCCTATTTTGGATGTCAATCACCTCTATTTGCTTCCTGTACCAACATGTATTTTGTTCCAGTAATGCTTTTGGTTGTTGATAATTCAATTTGATTGCATACAATAAAAGGCTTTGTTCTTTTGATTCATTCCACTTTGATGTTTATTCCCTTTCTCCTTTAAACATAATCTACATTTGTCTCTTAATGGAATTTTGGGCTCAAACCCTTGTGGGAGCCACATTTACATCCACATGTCGCTGACATACACCTTTTATTGCACAATAACCAAACCAGTTAGAGATAAACCATTAATGTAGGAGCATCCTGGGTATAAGAGGAATCTTGCATCACCCAAAAATATTTATGTTTGTTTTTCAATAAGGGCTATCTTGTGTTGAGCTACTATTTATGGACACTTACTATTTTTAGTAAGTTGGTCATACGATCTCAAAATGTTCTAATTTCACAGGTGGAGGTTCATTTTGGTCGTATCAGCCTGCCAGTAAAGTTTCATTGCCGAATCAAGTCTAGTTTTGAAGATATTGAAAATTTTTGGTATTGGAAATAGGGTATGAAAACTTTGAACTCAGTTTTGAAGGCTTTAGAGGCCTTGAATGAGGTCAAAACTTTGGCTGATTGAAGCATGCCTTCATTCAAATGGTGTAGATCACTTCACGCCCTTTCCAAAATGGGGTCATAATAGTCAATTAGGTCAATGGGTGATGACTTATGGTCTCCGGAAGTTGGGCCACCTGAAATGGAAGAAAATATATTTTCTTCAAAATTTATGTTTGGGTTTCAAAAGTTATTTTGAGCCGACTTTGATGTAATAAATTGAAAAATAAAATAATTCTAATTTTGGTCGGCCTTAAGGGCTAAATTTTTGGAACCTTCTCGGGTAGTGGAAATTGCCTATATAAAGAAGGCCCGTAGTATTGTCTAGGGTAGTTCTGGGTAGTAGATCTGGTTAATAATTTGAGGCTTTTTCGTATAGAATATTGTAAGGGGAATGCCCATGTGGCTTTGCATATTGTAATTCTGAAAATTTGTAATTCCACATTTGTGGAGATAATAAGAAGCCCATTTGCTGTTCTTGCAAATTTTTGTTGTTTCTCTATTTTTTTTATGTGTTTGTGGTATTAAGGGAGCACCCTTCATCAAGTGGTATTAGAGAGAGAGTTCTTAAGTGTGTAAATAGATCACTGACTGTGATGCAGTTTGCACTAGGACTATGGTTAGGGTTTCAGTGATAAGCGTGAAAATGCCTCCACGAAGGGAACATGGTGGAAGAGCTGGTGTTGTAACACCTGAGGTTAGGGCACTACAAAGACAAGTTCGAGCATTGCAAGAGGAGATTCATAGAGGAATGAATCTTAATGTTAGAGACAAAAGCAAGGATGAAGCCGAGGGAGAAGGAAACTCTGATCAAGAAGGAGAAGTCAAAATTTTGAATCAAGAGGAAGAAAGACTTTTCCAGGCTATTTCTAAGATCGGGAAAAGACCTAAGATTGAGATTCCTACATTTTTAGGAAATATTAACCCAAATGAATTGATTGACTGGATCAATGAATGTGAAGAATATTTTGAGTATGAAGATATTGAGGATCTTGATAGGGTCAAATTTGTGAAGGCCAGACTGAAGAGTCATGCGAATATCTGGTGGCAAGACATTCAATTCAAGAAAAATAGAAGAGGAAAGGATAAAATCACAAGATTGGACTGGCTGGTGGATAAATTGAAGCAACAGTTCATTCCTATTGATTATGTGCTTGACCTACTGAAGAAAATGCAAAGTTTGAAGCAAGAGGGAAGATCTATTAAGGAGTATACGGAGGAGTTCTATCAAATCCTCATCAGAATAGGCCATGTAGAAGTGGATAAGGAGAAAGTTCCCCATTACCTTAATGGGTCAAGGCTGAGCATTCAGGAAGAGCTGAATCTAGTTCGAATGAATAGTCTTGAAGAGGCATACTATTTTTCCCTAAAAGTAGAGGAAAAGCTAAACAAGAAGTTTGAGAGTAGACAAAATAGAAGAGGTCACAGTCAAAAATCTGGTGGACGGTCATATGGAGGCCAAAATGAAGATTCAAAAAAGAAGGGTGAGGCTAGTAGTAGTCAGAATTAGAGAGGAAACAAATCCAATCATTTCCATGATTATAATAATAGAGATCAAAGAGGAAGAGGAAGAGGACAAGGATCTAGAAGAGGAGGCTTCTGTGGAACATGTTTTCACTGTGGAGAAGAAGGTCATAGGGCATTTGAATGTCCTCAATGCCAATGAAGGATAGATAGGAGGAATGAAGGCCAGGCCAGAGTTGCACATGTAGATGAAGATGCTAGATCATCAAATTCCAAAGATGTTGAAAGAGGAGAAATGTTGACTAATAGAAGAGTCATGTTGAGTGGTGATAATGAACCTGAGAAAAGGAGGAGCCTATTTTGCACTAGGTGCAAGTGTGAAGGTAAATGTCGTGATTTGATTATTGATAGGGGAAGCACTGACAATTTGGTGTTAGAAGAGATGGTGACAAAGTTGAAGCTCAAGAGACAAAAACACCCATATCCATACTAGATGGCCTAGGTGTAGGATGCCCACAAGGTCATGGTCAGTGAACAG
Source organism: Chamaecyparis obtusa (assembly GCA_027943335.1). Lineage (NCBI taxonomy): Eukaryota > Viridiplantae > Streptophyta > Pinopsida > Cupressales > Cupressaceae > Chamaecyparis > Chamaecyparis obtusa. Next base: position 207,345 of record BSBK01001310.1, on the reverse strand, counting down.
TGCCTAGTAAAGTTCAAGATTTGTGGGAAACATGATGAGGTACTATGTGATATCATACCTATGGATGCATGTCATATGTTGTTGGGTAGACCTTGGTAGTTTGATAGATGTGTTGTACATGATGGTCATGTGAATACCTATTCCCTGACAAAGGATGGAGTGTGACATAAGATAAATCCATTGAAGGAGACAGAAGAAAAGGTATGTGGTAATGCAAGAATAAATTTTGTTGATGGAAGAAAATTCCTAAATGGTATGAGGCATGCGCATATGTGTTTTTCTTTAATTCCAAAAGCTAGTAAAGAGGAAGTAGAGGATGTAACTATAGAGGTTGTAGATTTGTTGAATGAGTTTTAGGATATTGTATATGATAATGTACCTGATGGATTACCACCGGTAAGGAAGATTAGCCATTAGATGGATTTGATTCTAGGAGCTAGTTTTCCAAACAAGGCAGTACATAGAATGACACCAGTAGAAAGTGAAGAGTTGAACAAACAAGTACATGAGTTGTTACAAAAGGGATTGATTTGGGAGAGCCTAAGTCCATGTGTTGTACCAGTAGTACTAGAACAAAAGAAAAATAGAGAATAGAGGATGTGTACAAATTCTAAAGCAATAAACAAGATCACAATCAAGTATAGGTTTCCATTGCCACAAATGGATGATATTATGTATTATTTGAGTGGAGCTGTGTATTTCTCAAATGTAGATCTAAAGAGTGGATATCACCAGATTCAGATCAAAGAAGGAGATGAATGGAAGACTTGTTAGAAAGGAAAGACCGCCAAGATAATTGAGAGGGGGGGGGGGGTGAATCAGTTATTTGATAATTAAAACATTTATCAACATCAACTTCAATATCAAATTCAATAGCTTTAAACCATATAATAAATGTAGTAACCAACCATAGAAGGATAATCATACACAATGACACAATAACAAAAGATATGTTAACTAGGGAACCTCATGATCAAAGAGTAAACCCTAGTGGGAATGATGCCCACAAAATGATGCACTAATATGAAATTTCCTTATTAGAGGATGGACCCTATTAGGAGTGTTATGAAATACATTTAGTACATATGAATCTCTATTGGGAGATTTTGAATCCCTGTTAAAATATTCTAACCCTGTTAGGAGTTATGGAAGACAGAAGCACCCACTGCCCAAACAGCTTCAAGGCAAGATCTCTGAACTCACTGTCCAATAGATCTTAGGATTATTCAATAGAATAATATGAAATATGTTACCTCCTTCACACTACTACACAAGATCACAAATCCAGATCTTTGTACTTTGCAAGTCTTCCTTCATCACTGAATTAGCTCTTTTATTCACTTCATGCATACATTCGCATCACAACTTACATAATTTCATATCACTACTATTAAAATCCACACATAATAAGGAAAAAATTCCTTCCTTTCTACCACACTCAAATAATTACAAATGACTCGGCATCCAAATACAAAATAATAATTTCAACATGCTACATCAAAATTACATAAAACTGTCAGCTTCTAGATACAATAACTTTCCAATCATGTGACCTTGAAGTTTTTGCTATGAACCACATCACCACCAATGAGTCCCAAACTTCCCTTTAACCATGCATAATCATATTCCATTCTGGTTAGGAGATATCCTCCAATTATAAAAAACCGTTACTCAGGAACACTACCAGAATACTACTTCCACCAAAATGCTTATAACTTTCATGAATAAATAAATTTCCTTTTGTGCTCTTAACCATAGGCTAATAACACACAAAAGAACATACCATCAACTACACATAACTCAATCTACAATATAACATGTGCACAAAACAAAACTATGCTTGCTTCTCTGCTAAACTCCAGAATAATACTATGTTGACAACAATGACAATCATAGCCATGAATGCAAAAAACACTGCTTCAGAATGTCTGCCAAAGGCTTCAACATTCATTCCTAACAATCTCCCCCATTGGCATTGATGGAAACATAGATGAAAAACATCCAATGTCCAAAAATCCAATCACTGCTGCTCAACTGCTCTGCTACTCTTCATCAATCAAATCTTGCTTCATTATCCTATTCAATCTCTCCAAACAATGTAGTTCCTTAATGTTTTTCATGATTCTCTCCCCCATTGACATCAATGACAAAAATTCCATCACAATGTCAACAATAGCTCAATGTTAAAAGACACATTTCAGAAAATACATTCACAAGAGTCCCATGACTCAGCTCAGATACACATACTCCCCCATAGAGGAAGTACCAACATCCAATCCAAAAAATAGATAGGACCATATTCCACTAGACGGATGCAACCAACTGCATCATTACTTAAAAGTAGGTTGGGGCATAACCCCAAGCATACCTCTCAAATACTCAAATGTATCCTTAGGCAAAGGCTTAGTAAATATATCTACTATTTTCTCCTTTGTGCTTATGTACTCCAGTCTGTTTTCTTTATCTGCAACTTTCTCTCTTACAACATGATACTTGATCTCTATATGCTTTTTCTTAGAATGTAAAATAGGATTCTTAGACATACTAACTATACTTGTATTGTCACAATGTATGACAATAGGCTCATCAAACTTGATTCCAATGTCCATCAACATCTACTTCATCGAAATTATCTGATTATAATTGTTTGCTGCTGCTACATATTCTACTTCTGTTGCACTTTGTGAGATACAATTCTACTTTTTTCTCAACCAAGAAACTAATCTTACTCCAAGAAAAAAGGCTCCACCACTGGTGCTTTTCTTATCATCAACACTGCCTCCCCAATCAGCATTAATATATGCACATAGGGTAAAATCATCAGAAGTTTCATACCATAGTCCATAGTCCATTGTGCCTCTAAGATATCTCAATATCCTTTTTACTGCTGCATAATGTGACTCTCTAGGTTCAGCTTGAAATCTTGCTACCATTCCAATTGAATGTTGTATATCTAGTCTAGTGTGTGTCAAGTACTATAATCCACCAATCATAGATCTATATTTCTTTTGCTCAACTACTGGTGTGTCATCTTTACTAGATAGTTTATGTCCTGTAACCATAGGTGTTCCAACTGGTTTACAATTCTCAATACCAAATCTTTTCAACAAATCATTCAAGTACTTTGTCTGACTTATAAAGATACCATCCTTGTTTTGTGTTATTTGTAATCCCAAAAAGTATTTCATTTCTCCAATCATACTCATTTCAAATTTTATCTTCATTTCATCAGCAAATTTGTCACTAGCTTTATCTTCCCCTCCAAAAATAATTTCATCAACAAAGATAACCAAAACTAACAATTCATTCTCAATTTCTTTTGTATATAAGTTACTATCAGTTGTTCCTTTTGTAAATCCTAATTTTAACAAATACTTATCTAATCTAGCATACCAAGTTCTAGGTGCTTTCTTTAATCCATACAATGCTTTCTTTAGTTTACATATCATGTCTCCTTCTTGAGTCAAAGGAAAACCTTCAGGCTACTCAATGTAGACTTCTTCTTCTAATTCACCATTCAAAAATGATGACTTCACATCCATCTAATACACTTTGAATTTCTTAAATGTTGCATAAGCCAGAAATATTCTTACTACTTCAAGTCTTTCCATAGGCGAAAAAGTCTCTTCATAGTCAATTCCTTCTTCCTATGAGTATCCCTTACTACAAATCTTGCTTTGTTTCTAATTACTTCTCCTTGTTCATTCATCCTATTCTTGAATACCCATTTAGTTCCAATCACATTTTTGTCTTTAGGTCTAGGGACCGATTCCCATGTCTTGTTCTTTTCAATCTGATCCAATTCTTCTTTCATAGCTTTAATCCAATGTTCATCTTCACAAGCTTCATTAGTAGACTTAGGTTCAATTTGAGAAATCAAACATAAATGTACCTTCTTTCTAGTCATAACTCCTCTGTCCAAACTTCCAATAACTTGCTCAATAGGATGATGTCTTGATATATACCTGTTAGGTGTCATAGTCACTAATCTTTCTTCAACTATAGATTCTTCTCTATTTTCTTCAACATGACTTTCATTCAACAATTCACTATCAATCTCAAAAAATTGTTCAGTAGTTTCAATGTTAGGCTGAGGGTTAGTTCCTTCATGAGATTCATAATCAAGCATTCTTTCCTGAATTTTAAACTTCTCATCAACTTTTACATTTGCACTTTCAACAATAGTTTTAGTTCTCTTATTGTAACATCTATATGCTTTGCTTTTCAAAGAATATCCAAGAAAAATTCCTTCATCACTTCTAGGATCAAACTTTCCTATATCATCATCTCTCTTAATATAACATTTTCTTCAAAAAATTCTAAAATACTTAAATAAGGGTGCATGTCCAAACCACAATACATAAGGTGTCTTGTCTGTGTCTGCTCTGATTTGTACTCTATTCATTGTATATATTGTTGTATTCACTGCTGCTCTCCAAAATGTCTTTGCCAAATCACCTTCAAACAACATAGCTCTAGCTGCTTCAGTCACCGATCCGTTCCTTCTTTCTACAATACCATTTTGTTTAGGTGCTCTAGGGGCTGATAATTGTCTCTTAATACCATTTACTTCACAAAAAGTGTTAAAATCTTTAGATGTAAATTCTCCACCTCTATCAGATCTCAAACATTTAATCCTCATTCCTAATTCATTCTCAACTTTATTCTTCATGACCTTAAACTTATCAAATGCTTCAGATTTTTCTTTCAAAAATGCAATCCACATAATTCTTGTAAAGTCATCAACAAGAATCATAAAATACCTTTCTCCATATAATCCTCTAGTCCTAGTAGGACTGCTCAAGTCTGTATGAACAATCTCCAACTTCTTTGTAGATGTGAACTTCTTGCTAGGAAATGAACTCCTTTTCTGCTTAGCCATCACACATTCCTTGCAAATCATGTTAGTAGGCTTCATAATCTTAGGTAAATCTCTTATTGCAAGTGTAGAACTTACGTTCACAATATTATCAAAGTTTATATGACAAAACCTTCTATGCCATAACCAACTATCATCAATCTTAGTCATCAAACATCTCATCTCAGTAGGGTTCAATTGAAATACATTACCTCTGGTTCTAGATCCAGTTCCAATTAGATTTCCATCTTTATCCTTAATCACACAAGTTTTCTCAGTAAACCAAACTTGATATCCTTTATCCACTAACTATCCAACACTTAAAAGATTATGTTTCAATCCATCAACAAAGTAAACATCATCAGTATTAGTCTTTCCATCAAGAGTAATAGATCCTATACCTTTAATCAAACAAGGTGCATTGTTACCAACTCTAACAACTCCTCCATCATAATTGTTAAACTTTATGAACTTTCCTTTATCACTAGTCATATGATGTGTGTTAGCACCCTGAAAAAATTTCATGGCTCTAGCCCTTTTCCCCTAGTCTCTGTAGTCGTCTTTAGGTCCCTACCTTTAGCCCTAGTTCAAATTTTTGAAAATATAGCCGTTGCATACAAAAACCCTTTGAAAACCTTGGTCTTGTTATATTTTCATGTTACTTTTCATGGGTCACTTAAGGGTCCTATTTTTCATGTGCTTTATGTCTTTGGTTGGCCCCATTTAAATTTTTCCTAAGTCTTTACCCCAGTGTCTTTAATATTTTCCTATAGTCCCCTATGCCTGATTTTTCCTTAAAGCCTAAGTCTCAACATTTAACTTTTCCTATGTTTTGGTAGCCTTTATTTTCCCTGGGCCCAGCTCTGACACCATCTCCATCTAATGGTGAGTGTATCTTCTCAAGCGATGTGTCAGATGCTTAAGATCTTGAGATGGTCGTCGATTCTTTGTATGACGTAGCCTTTTTATCATGCGGGTCCACATGCCAGGTATTCTGATTTAGAGGTTTTTTATTGGTCCATGTGGTATGAGGTGGCTTCTTGTCAGTGGGTCCTAAGCTTTTAGATGTGTCAGTGGGTCTTGATCCTATTAGTGAATTGACGAATGGCGTATGATCTCATTGAGTGTGTCAGAGGCTTAAGATCTTGCGATGGCTATTGATTTTGTATCATGTCAGAGGGTTGTTAGGGTAGGGAGAAGATTCTCAATTTGACAGTGGGCATGAAATCTGATAGAATCTTGGAAGTATTTGTGAAATTCAGATGGTCATCAATCTTCTTGATGCGGGCCCGATCAAAGTTTCAAAGTCTTTTGGTGGTTGGGATAAGTGTTTAGCAGTCGACAAATTTATGAGGGTTTTGCTTGTTTGTGTGAAATGATGGTGGTTCTCTAATTATTTTAGCAGTTCAGCGAACAAGTGTTTGCGTAATTGCTAAAATTTCTGGGAGATGGATAAAGTGTTTCTTGAATTGGCGGTGACCTTTTGTTGCTAGTTCGCTAGGTGTGGGGCCGAGGTTAGTGTTTTCCTACAGTCACTAGTTCGCAAGGTTAAAGTTGGGTCAAGATTTTCATCCTGTGAATAGGATATGCTTTGTCGCGTGTTTGCTTAAAGTAAACCCAGTGTGGTAGTCAAGTTAAGATTTAAAAGACCACAAAACATGAAGATGTAATGGTCAGGACTTAAAGTTGTTTCATATTCAAACATCAACCACTGATTTGCTACAAGTTCCATGGAATTGACCGTTATTATTCAAATTCAAATTTTTGAAGGGTTTCCTGTGATAGGAAGGACTAGAATTCAATGTAGAGGTGACTGGAGCTGGTGGGAAATGATCTATTTACTATTGCAGTGTAGTCTAGGGTGTGCTGTGTTCATCTGTAGGACTTGTACTATATGGTTTTGTGCTCAAGGCATGTTGCAGGGTTGACTTTTTGGGTGTTTTGGTGATCCTCAGTACTTTCTTAGAGAATTTATCATGATTGAGGATCACTCTAGGATCTTTCTTTCTCCTAGTTTCCTAGGTTTCTTCCCCTGTAATTAATTTTTGACCATTTCCAGTTGGTTGGGTGGTTGAAACCCTAACCCTAAGTCATTCATAGCTTGTTGCATTCTCTTTGAGGATTCCAAGATGACTAGGGAGTATAAGTTGCAAAATTTTGGATTTTGTATGGGTTCCAAAACTTTCTTTGGTCCCAGGTTGGTTGTTCATGGTGTTTTAATAATAGAGGAGCTGGATTTTGTATCTTTTCCTATCCTTGTGTTGTTCTAATTGTGTATTGATTCTAAATATATTAATGAGAATGCTATTGAGTTCCAATCTTGCATTTGTGTATGTCTTCTTGTTTCAGTTCTAAACTCATATATGTTAGTGTCATAAAGTGTATTAACATATGGTAAACAAAGAATATTGTGAAGTCATCTCTGAGTTCCTAACAAAGTTAGGATTAAAATCTTTTAGGTGGGTTCAGTGAGTTTGCAACCAAGCAGGAATCTGATGTCCTTGTATTTGAGGGAGAGGGGTAATAGGCAAAGCACTTATCCTAGATTCAATTGTGTTTGAATTAAGGTATTTAGTTGATGTATGTAATTGGGTGACTCTTTTCCCTAGGTTAAGGCACTGGTCCATCCTCTAGAGGCATTTCATTGTTGTCAACCATACACACACACACATTAAATGATAAAATCTTAAATCAGTTAGTAAAGAGTATATTGGAATAACATTTTATGATTCCTTTGAAGAAGTGAATCAAGGGTACACCCACCTGAGCATTAAGGCTCAAAGTGTAGGAGGATCTCTCTTGATCCTTGTTAATTGGCCTTCTTCCTTGTAGACTTTGGAGTGGTGATAGAATCAAATTTATATTAAAGTTATCCATCAAAGTATAAATCTACAAGTTGAAGATCAAAAGGAACTCCCAACAATGTGAACAACCACTGTCTATAATCCAATCAACTTTCTTTTCAACTTGGGAAACTAAGGCTTTTTCTTCTTTAACATTAGATTCAAAATTTTCTTCCTTAATTGAAACAAATCCTATGTCATCAAAGTTATTATTATCACTGTCACTCAAATGTCTTTCAATTCTTGCTTCAATTTCTTCATCATTTGCATAATAACATTCTTTAGATCTTCTAGGCTTAAAATTGTTCCTATACTTCTTAACTCTCTTAGGACACTTAGATGCAAAATGACCATATTCTTGACATGTCCAACATTTAAAGATTTTCTTACCATCTGGTTCTCTTTTCACAAGCAAGGCAATACCTTCTTCAATCTTCTTATCTTCATCAGATTTGGATCTTCTACTGCTAGCATAACCTCCATTCACACTTGTACTTATAGACAAAGTAGGTCTGATGCTAAGAGCACTGAATGCTATCACCACTCTAGTTAAGTCTCCTCATAATCTCAAATTCATCTCTGCTGCTTCCAATCTTCCAAGAAGAGTCTCTCTTGAAAAGTTTGGTGTACAAAGTATCACTTGTTCAATCATTTGTGTAGTCTGCCTAACTACCCATGTCAATGTTCTCAAAATCTTCCATATTACTTCATTCTCTGTCTTTTCACCTCCACAAGACTTTATTCCTACAACAATTTCTGACATCCTACCAATATAGCTTCTAATAGATTCATCTTCCATCATTCTTATGTCTTCAAATGCACAAATCCAATTATGTAACCTTGCTTTCTTTGCATGTTCATCACCTTCAAAAGTAGAATGTAAAGCTTTCCAAATATCATGAGATCTAGTTAAACCTTTTACCTAAGTGTATTCATTCTCCAGAAGTGCTGATAAAAGTGTTTCTCTTGCAAGTATGTTACACATGAATAGATCTACCTCATCTTTAGTACTTGTTTCAAGATTGTCTTCTTCAATTATAGTTCTTTCATTCTTTGTAATCAACCAATAACTTGGTCCTAAACGCAAGAGATGTGTCTTCATCTTTTCTTTCCAGCTATCAAAATTTACTCTATCAAACTTAGGGCTTTCTTTCCTAAAATTCACCATGGATCTCCTTAAGTTGTTAAACTTCTTTTTCAAGGACCTACTGCTCTGATACCAATTGTTAGAAAGTAAAGACCACCAAGATAACTGAGAGGGGGGGGGGGTGAATCAGTTATTTGATAATTAAACCATTTATCAACATCAACTTCAATATCAACTTCAAGAGCTTTAAACCATATAATCAATGCAGTAACCAACCATAGAAGGATAATCATACACAATGACACAATAACACAAGATATGTTAACTAGGGAACCTCTTGATCAAAGAGTAAACCCCGGAGGGAATGATGCCCACAAAATGATGCACTAATATGAAAGTTCTTTGTTAGAGGATGGAACCTATAAGGAGTCTTATGAAATAAATTTAGTACATATAAATCTCTGTAAGGATATTTTGAATCCCTGTTAAAAGATTCTAACCCTGTTAGGAGTTATGGAAGACAGAAGGACCCACTACCCAAACAGCTTCAAGGCAAGATCTCTGAACTCACTGTCCAATAGATCTTAGGATTATTCAATAGAATAATATGAAATATGTTACCTTCTTCACACTTTTCCAAAACCACACTCTCTGCTACACAAGATCACAAATCTAGATCTCTATACTTTGCAAGTCTTCCTTCATCACTGAATTAGCTCTTTTATTCACTTCATGCATACATTTGCATCACAACTTACATAATTTAATATCACTACTATTACAATCCAAATATAACAAGGAAAAAATTCCTTCCTTTATACCACACTCAAATAATTACAAATGACTTGGCATCCAAATAAAAAATAATAATTTCAACACGCTACATCAAAATTACATAAAACTGTCGGCTTCCAGATACAATAACTTTCCAATCATGTGACCTCCAAGTTTTTTCTATGAACCACATCACCACCAATGAGTCTCAAACTTCCCTTTAACCATGCAGAATTAGATTCCATCTTGGTTAGGAGATATCCTCCGATTATCAAAAACCGCTACTCAGGAACACTGCCAGAATACTGCTTCCACCAAAATACTTATAACTTTCATGAATAAATGAATTTCCTTTTGTGCTCTTAACCATAGGATAATAACAAACCAAAGAACATACCATCAACTACAGATAACTCAATTTGCAACATAACATGTGTGCAGAATAAAACTATACCTACTTCTCTGCTTAACTCCAGAATAACACTGTGTTGACATCAATGGCAATCATAGCCATGAATGCAACAACCACTACTTCAAATGTCTATCAAAGGCTTCAACATTCATTCCTAACAAGACTACCTTCAAGACAAAGGAAGGACTATATGAGTGGTTAGTCATGCCTTTTGGGCTAACCAATGCACCAAGCACTTTCATGTAGCTCATGAACGAGATTCTGAAAGAATTTTTGGGTAAGTTTGTCATTTGTCATGCCCCACAAGGGAACCAGGGAAGAGAACAAAGATTCTCTTTGTTAAAGAAAACCTAAGTAATAATTTATGAAAATTTTTGAACTTTTAAAAGAATTTCGTGAACCAAACTTAAACTTAGATTCCTCCCAAGGTTCCCTTTTCATTTAAATGCATGATTCATTCAAATCCATTAAGTAAACTAACAACAAGATTTGTTTCACAAGGCAAACTACATCATATCTTTAAGAAATAAAAAGCATTTTCATTTCAACTTTCCATTTAAAACCATCTATATTCCTAAGTATTCTTTATGAATAATATAACCTTTAAATCAAATAGAATCATCTAAATCATTTGATACATTGCAATTAATACATTTGTTCTTCAATAGCCTTTTTCACTTAATCAATAATAAGAAACATACTAACATACTTGAAATGTTACAAAATCCTTCAACATAGATCATATACATAAAGTTCACATATCCCTTTCTCTTTTACCTAAATCTACCCATTCCAAATACATCATTTTTAATTGCATCAATGATTACATTACATTCATCTCCTCTTGGGAGGTAACAATAATTTTACATCATGAAATAAACTAGTACTTAAGCAAGCATGGGTCTTCAAACACTACATCTGCAAAAGATACCTTGATAAAAAGATTTACCACCCAACCATGTGGATACCCAAAGGCCCACTCCCCCATGGTAGGAGATAAACACCAAGGTCCTCAAGAAGGAATAGCTAGGCCAAACCTAGGGTCGGCTTACCTTTCCCAAATAGCAAATGAAAAGAAGGTCAAAGTATAAATCTTTCCCCAAATAGGTTCTAAGGCTTGGTAGAAACTCTAAGAAACAACCCAAGTGAGTGTCATCACATAGCCCTCAGTCCTTGGGTTGTCCTGGTACTAGCCACTTTGGGCCCCGGCCCCCAAGTAGGCACATGTGGGATCGAATGCCTTTCATACTAACAAGTGCCATTCGATCGTACCTATGCATAGGTACCTTCTCCCACTCCCATCCATAGCCTTTACTAGCACTAATGGCATGGGCGAGGCTCATTTAATCTTTTTAATGTTTGAACCCATTCCCATAAGTTTAATTAAGTTTTCACTTGTTAAATAACTCTTCAGTCGGTTATCCTAGTTCTAGCCACTTAGGGCCCCGGCCCCGCACTCAGAGCCACTCACTAGGTGTTGTTAGGTTTTCTACCCTTAACCCACATATCACAATCACATCATACATGGAGTAAAGACACATTATAAACACATTGGGAACTACTACAAGGAATAGAAAATAATAAGATAGATTATGAACATTTAGGGAAATTAAGAACGTTTAAGGATGTTTAGAATGTCCTGATCCTTTTAGACAACTCTAAACCCTACACTATTTCCTACACACATCCTAACCCTATTAAGGCATCTAAATGCACTGGATATAACCTCCACTAAACATGTTTAAGGTTTACATAAAAATTCCATATGCTAAAGATAATGTCCCATCAATTTCAACCTAAGTCTAAAATTTGACTAAGTCTGATTTTTATTAAAATCTAAAATTTTAGAAGTTACAACTTAACTCCTAGGAAATTGTAATGACCCTTACCAATAGGCCACTAAAAACCACTAATACTGAACTGAGAAAATTCATCAAACAGTTGACATGCACTGAATTGTTTGTTTGCAATAATGTGTTTCAAGGTTGTAATTGTTTTGAGCATCAAGTACAATTGAGATAACAATACCAATATTGAAATGAACATTAACAACACTAATAATAACATTCAAAGATTCCAATCACTTGGCACCTTACAATGACTATATCAACAAAGAGAAACTCTGCTATTAATGCAATGATCAATTTTCCCAAGACTGATTACTATTCTGAGAGTATAATGGGCTGTGACAACTATGTCAAATTCAGATTTCAACAATGAACTATGGTAATGACCAAACCATAGAATGCACTTCACTAAATCAATCCAATTACAATGAGAAATAATAGTGACTGTTCAAAGGAATTCTGGACTGCTATATAGTGACTGTACTTATGCAGATTTTTACCATTTTGGTACCCAAAACATCAATATCAAACAATGTATAAAAACCTGGAAATGCTGCACCAAATGTTGATCAAATCAATGATGAAGTATGCTGATGTAGACACCACCAATTGCACCCGAACTGATCCCAATTTATAGCTGATTGTAGATGGCTGCAATTCTATTTTTTTTTGCTTTGCTTTTTCGGGTCTGCTTTTTCAGATTGCTTTTTCGGATTTGTTTTTTCGGACTGCTTTTTCGGATTTGCTTTTTAGACTGCTTTTTTGGATCCGCTTTTTCATTTTTCTTTTTCATTTTTCTTTTTTGGATTACTTTTTTGGACCTACTTTTTCTTCCTCTTACAACCAAAACTCAAACCCTCAGGTAAATTTGAGGATTCCAAATAAGCTCAACATGAAATGGCTGAATACCACTTCCAATGTGCAACCCTTCAGAAGATATCTCACTTCCTCAGTTATGCAAATCCGAGGGAGTTATCATTCCCAAAGATCTAATGAAAATTTATAGATCAAATGACTACAAATTGCTCCAATATGGAAAAGTAGAAGAATCGTCAAATTAGCTTGTCCAAATGAATGCCCAAGCCCCCTATTTATTCACTTTTTTGAGAAGTTACTAAGAACTTCTAGAAGCATCCATTATAAAATCCCATTATAATGCACTTTTATAATAATATAACTTTATAAAATAAAAAGTGCAACTCAACTTAAAATTATAACATGTGGGGCCCGCATAACTCATAATAATAAAAATAAGCTCTAAATCACTTCTCCAAGAGCAAATACGACCACTGATCTACAAAATGACTCTCTCCACATCGCCACCAGTCTACGAGAGCCTATGATAGACTGATCTGGCATGCTAAATGATGTTAGCCAGAATGGGGACATGATAGTCTGCCCTTCCTGAAATTGCTTGTCCCTAAGCAATGATTGAGCAATAAACCAATCAATCCACCTGGATCCCAAATGTAGTCATGAACTGTACTTCTTTCAACCAATGCAAGCTCCTGCAATATCCTCTGCAATATAACCAAGAGGAATCCATGAATGAATCATGAACCACTGCTCAACTGAACTCCAACTCCATGACTGCCATAGTCAGGAACCCACGAGACACCAATTCTGAAAATATCAAAATCCAAGTAAAAACAACTCAAACTACCAAGACAGTAAATACCATCAACGCATCCCACTGGCCTACGCAGAGTGCACAATCCAACTCTGCAACAGTGGTGAACACTCTTGAATGAAATTGCACCAAGTATGGAAAATCCACACACTGTGCAACTCCTATAGTCAACACAACTCTGCAGATCGCTGACCACTGTCTCATAACCATAACTCCCATGCACCACTGATGGAAAATAGGCATCACATGACAGATAGAAATAAATCAAACTAAATCTGCCTACCATCAACTCCTTAATACATGAATCAAAAGCAAGTCGATGAACATACCCTAAAATATAGTGCTAGTAAAGAGAACCAACCAGCTCATCCTGCAAATGTGATGCAACCAACTGCGACTGATCACCAGCTAAGTCAAGAGTTGTCATAGCCAAAGGAGTAGAATCAATAACAACCACTGAAGCAACACTCCCAAACTCTTTCTCAAAGTCATGCACTCTCAAGCTATCGACCGCATAACCTATCACCATGTTATGCCCATCACAACTCTCATCTCGTGGCGTCAAACCATCCCATAATTGATGACAAACACTAGAGCCCAAAGTACATCTCCATATCATCATCTCATCAACATATGGATCAAAAGTAAACTGATGAGCATACCTCATAGTGTAAGGCTGATAGAATGTGTCAATCTCAGTCAGTGGCTCAGACTGCAATCTAGATGAAACTAATTGCAACTGATCACTAACCAAGCCCGAACCAACTACTACCTCTGAAGACACCTCCAAAGGAGTAGTATCACAAACAGGAACCAAACCAACTGCCAGCTCACTAACATCAAACATGATCCCTAGTACAACATCACTAGTCTCCGTGCCATCAGTAGTAGAGACCACCACCAAGTCAAACATACCACAATGCTCAGCACCCAACTCCACTGAACCTGACTATAGTGGAAATGAACTTGATGTGCCAATGCTAGTATCGAGGATAGATATATCCTCATCTCCACTGCCTCTATCAATCTCAACCATGGACATCCTTGAATCACCAGACACCACAACTCGTGACTGTACAAAATTTGGTAAAGACTATAGTCACTCTAACTCCATGGTCACCTCAGCCAAATGAAACTGTGACTCCTCGAAAGCCAACTATGTACTCTCAAGAATCTCAAAAGTCACCTCGAGCTACTAAGTAAGCTCACTCACCTCATCTTCCTTGACTAGTAATGCATCATATGCTATACTACCCCACTCCATAAGATAATCTCTATCAGCTACCAACTGCATATAATTCTATCTCAAAATCCAGATAGCCTCCCATAAAGAGTGGATCTTTGTCAAGGAAAGATAACTGCCTCCCTACTTGTCACTAGTAGGAGAACCCCATCTGTAAACTGCTAACAACTGATGAGCAGCATTGAAATGCTGGCAAGTGATAGCAATGTCTCGCTCACTAACTCTTAGTTGACTAGACACGTGATGGCGCTGGCTAGACTATCTCCTACAATCCTCCTCTGACGCATTGTCCAAGGGAGTATCCTCAAAACCACTAATCTCTAGAGTACTACTATCCATACTCTGTGAATCAACTCCAAAGCTTATACCAACATACGGAGCATCAAAAACTGTAGCATCACTGCCCAACTCTACTGTAACAAATGAATCTACTGAGGAAGCTAAATCCTCAAAACTGTCCGCAGTAGACTCCTGGATGTCATCAAGGCCAGTGTGATCCTGGGACTCATCTGTAATCACTAACACCTCAGATGTGCCTAAATTATCACAAACCCACTGCACCCTAAGTGGTCGACTAGAAATGTACACTACTCCTAACATCGGTGTATAAAGACTAATACCAACATCTAACAAGCTACTAGTATGAATGAGAACAACACCTTGTAATCTGCTAATCAAATCCATGATAGCACTCAAACAGTCACTGCTACCAATAGATGATAAAGATCTCCAGTCAACAGAATCCCAAATGCCAATGTAACAATCCTGAGTCCTCATCCGTAAACTGGAACCGACTGACACCTCAAGAAAAATTTGTACCTGAGTAGCCTACTCAATCCCAATATCAGCTGATCCCACATCCATGTCTGCCATAATTGACACTATCCCTAAATCCTGGATGCAAGGTGAACTCTCACAACTATTGACAACCACATGTGATCCGCATGTCGTAGAAAGCTGAGTATCAGGTGTGTAAGATGAAGTTGAACTCAAATCCATGCCATACCCATCCACATGTCTCTCTGATTCTTGTAATGCCAATGGAGTAATCAACAAAGAGGCTCGAGTGTCCTCAAACTCTCGAGAAAGCCTGCCAACTTCCTCCTCCTTCCTCCTCAAGGCATCTAAATGGTCTCTGGAAAGGCTAAGAAGATGGTCACGATCTGAAAGATGTAAACAACTCATCTTCATCACTCCCATTCCTTCCCTAATCACCTATAAGTCAACACAAGAAGACTCTACCTGAACTCCCTTATATCTGTCCTGTAACTGAATCATTCGGATGTGATCCTCTATCATCTCCCACATCCTATCATGATGAGATAATGAAGTCACAATCCCATCCTCGCTTACCCTAAGCTGACTGGACAAAACATGTGAAGTACTATGTGCCTCAACCTCATGTGATGTAGCATCTAACTGTGCCTGATACTCTCTATCAGTAAAGTCCTGAATACTCAATGTCTGCTCATCACTGATAGGTATCTCATCATCAAGCACAACAACCTCCTCA
This sequence comes from Chamaecyparis obtusa, assembly GCA_027943335.1. Classification (NCBI taxonomy): domain Eukaryota; kingdom Viridiplantae; phylum Streptophyta; class Pinopsida; order Cupressales; family Cupressaceae; genus Chamaecyparis; species Chamaecyparis obtusa. The sequence goes on along the minus strand of BSBK01001310.1, from coordinate 191,138 downwards.
CAATCATCATCTGAATCCACTGTGCTGTAATTACTATTTTGAGCACCTATGACATCATCAAGACCAACTGTACCACAATCACTGTCAGTGTCACTCATGCCATCCGGTGTGCCTGTGATATCACCTTCTGATGCAACTAGCTCAACCTGTACAACATTTGTAACCACTTTTGCTTGTGAAGATGATGCAAATAAATCATTACGTGAAGATGTGCTAACATCTCCCAATACCGGATCAACATGTCTGTCAAACTCATCATACAAGTTTTTTCCTGTCATAGGGAAGGTACTTCGATCCTTAGGCCTATTAATCAGGCTCTTTAACCACGTACATGCCATAGGTGACACATTCCTCTCTTTTGTCCAAACATGCCATAAATATTTTGCCAAAAGTTTAGAAATTTCATCCTTCTCCTCAAACAAGATTGTGAACATGATGGAGTGCATTGATGCTAATACATCATTGGAATGAAACTCATCCAAAATATTCCAAAATGTGTTAAACATTCTGTGAATGTCATCAATACAACCTATTGACAACATAATATTTTCAAACCTACACCATGCAAATACTTCAAGTAATCTTTCCCTCTTTGTGAAATGAGGGTTCCTCATGTCATCCAACCTTTCGAAGCTTTTCACCATGGCATGAAGTACCTCTCTCATAATCTGATCATCATAAGAATTAAAGCTAGCTATTATCCTCATGATTTCACTAATGCAAGAGAGAGCTGCAAGTCTTACCACCTCATCATGATGTCTCAATAATCGGGGCTTCACCAAAGAACCAAATACTGGAGATAAAGCTATTTGCATAGCATAGGAATCTGACTGATCAACCTTGCCTAAATAAGTTTCCAACTCCTCCAAAGTTCTTAGGAGGTCCTTTGTACACTGAAATGGATGATCTAGTTTCTTCAATGCAGTGTGCATTCTCTCTTTCAATTCCTTGTCTCCTGTTAAAGCCATGCTGACAGTTGAATTCAATCTGAAATAACCCAATCAAGTTGGCAGGAAACTGCTCTGATACCACTGTAATGACCCTTACCAATAGGCCACTAAAAACCACTAATACTGAACTGAGAAAATTTGTCAAACAGTTGACATGCACTGAATTGTTTGTTTGCAATAATGTGTTTCAAGGTTGTAATTGTTTTGAGCATCAAGTACAATTGAGATAACAATACCAATATTGAAATGAACATTAACAACACTAATAATAACATTCAAAGATTCCAATCACTTGGCACCTTACAATGACTATATCAACAAAGAGAAACTCTGCTATTAATGCAATGATCAATTCCCAAGACTGATTACTATGACTGAATTCTGAGAGTATAATGGGCTGTGACAACTATGTCAAATTCAGATTTCAACAATGAACTATGGTAATGACCAAACCATAGAATGCACTTCACTAAATCAATCCAATTACAATGAGAAATAACAGTGACTGTTCAAAGGAATTCTAGAGTGCTATATAGTGACTGTACTTATGCAAATTTTTACCATTTTGGTACCCAAAACATCAATATCAAACAATGTATAAAAACTTGGAAATGCTACACCAAATGTTGATCAAATCGATGATGAAGTATGTTGATGTACACACCACCAATTGCACCTGAACTGATCCCAATTTATAGTTGATTGCAGATGGCTGCAATTCTATTTTTTTTGCTTTGCTTTTTCGGGTCTGCTTTTTTGGATTGCTTTTTCGGATTTTCTTTTTCGGATTGCTTTTTTGGATCTACTTTTTTGGACTGCTTTTTTGAATTTGCTTTTTCATTTTGCTTTTTCGGATTTCTTTTCCGGACCTACTTTTTCTTCCTCTTACAACCAAAACTCAAACCCTCAGGTAAATCTAAGGATTCCAAATAAGCTCAACATGAAATGGCTGAATACCACTTCCAATGTGCAACCCTTCAGAAGATATCTCACTTCCTCAGTTATGAAAATCCAAGGGAGTTATCATTCCCAAAGATCTAATGAAAATTTGCAAATCAAATGACTACAAATTGCTCCAATATGGAAAAGTAGAAGAATCCTCAAATCAGCTTGTCCAAATGAATGCCCAAGCCCCCTATTTATTCACTTTTTTGAGAAGTTACTAAGAACTTCTAGAAGCATGCATTATAAAATCCCATTATAATGCACTTTTATAATAATATAACTTTATAAAATAAAAAGTGCAACTCAACTTAAAATTATAACATGTGGGGCCCACAACTCATAATAATAAAAATAAGCTCTAAATCACTTCTCCAAGAGCAAATACGACCACTGATCTACAAAATGACTCTCTCCACATCGCCACCAGTCTACAAGAGCCTGTAATAGACTGATTCGGCATGCTAAATGATGTCAGCCAGAATGGGGACATGACAGAAGTTGAAACCTATTCCAATCAATCTGAAGGCTACCTAATCCTTTTATACAAGTATAACTAAAAGTATAAGGAATTAAAACTTATACTTAAATGTTATACTTGTATATTGTATAAAGAGAATACTATTAAAAATCCACATGTTAGAATACTAAAACTTAAATAAACAAATATAGTTTTCATTTATAAATCAAATATTTATAAATTACACTACACTATGAAATTCCTATTAAACAATTTCTAAATTTAATAGCAATCTAAATATACTAAATCTAATATTCATTAAAGTCTAAAAACAAATAAAACCACTAACAAATTTTTTTTTAAAAAGCATTTTAGAAGTGACTTATGGGGGGGACCTTGTAGGCCCCACACCCCATTGACCTAGCACCCTACGCGCTTCCCCAACTCATAGGTACTACTACTACTACTGCAGTACCTGCTACCGTAGCAGTTAGGTATTATCGTAGCAGTGTCTGCCACTGCTACGATTGGGAACCGTGAGGGGAGTGGGGAAGGTGGTGGCCCCCACTTCCCAAACCCTTTCATTGTTTTTGTTTTATATTAATTTATTTTTTAATATATCATTTTTTTTTTAAAACATAACTTTATTTAAGCATCTATAATTATTTATGCATAACTTTATAACTATATAGTTTTGTTTTTATCTTTATGTTTTTTTTAAAAGAAGAGAACTCAAATAACTTTATTGAACTGCACATAATTTTGACAGATAATAGATATATATTATTTATTTTGACAGCAAATTAAATATAAAATACTACCCGTATTCTTTACTGATAAATAAGCTAAATACAAATAATCTAATCCCAGATTCATCCTATGCTTAAATGAGCGGTTGTCATTGATTGTTATTATAGCAATTTATATGTTTGTGTAAATAGCTACTAGGATATAGAAATTAATGATAGAATACAATAATGTATTTACACCTAATAGATTACAATAACATATAAATGGCTCATAGAATATAATAATGTATAAACATTTTGCACATATGGATACAAATAAACACACAGAAGCATTCAAATAGAACAAAAAATTCATAATATAAAAGAGAATAATCTCTTAGTATGGATTCCAACCTGGAGTCCTGCGGAGACCGGTTGATGAAGGAAGATCAAATCCTCTCCACCATTTCCAACACTCCTTTGGATCCCTTTTCTTGCAATCTTCCAGCCTCTACCCATAACAATCCAAATGCCAAACTCACAAAATAAGGGACTTCTCTCCTTAAAAAAAATATAAATTTTCTACAATAATAATACTAATCCTCTTCTCGAAATCAACTCTTCTCCCAACTCCCATACACAGGAAAGCCTTTCCTATAAATAGAATGGAGGAGGTGGTTGCACAGGTAATCCAACCGATGCAACCATCTCAACTATCCATTCATTAAAAGTTAATGGGATGGTTTGCAAAATCATTCCCGTAAAGGTGAATAAATTTTAAATAAGACTATAATCTATGTTCCCTAAATTTAAGGGAGTTAAAATAAATAATATAATCTCAAAATTAATTTACTAACTTATTTAACTATGGTAATAGAATTTACCAATCCTATTTACCACTTATAAAAATAACATAAGAATAGTTTCCTTCACACAAATAATTAATTTATTATATAATAATATATATTAATATATGTATTCATAGGCATATATGTGCATCCATATGCTTATGGTACATATACCATAAATAAGACACATTATTATTAATATTAAATATTAAAATAACATTATTATAAAATATATTATTTATCCATACACTAATCCACATTCTAAAATATATATCAGGTAGCTACTAACATAAGTTAGATTTTTCCACTATTTATTTAAAATATTTTATTATTACTATTGTCATAGTCATTTTGTTATTATGAGTATTATAAAATAATACCATAAAATTATTCATTATTATAGGTATTAAAATCACATGATTTAAATCACATACCGACTCATTCCTAATGAGATATGCTAGTATAATAGTAGCTACTACTAAAGATAAATTGCTAAATCATACCTTCAATGAACAATGATTCACATCAATATACCATGAAGACAAGAACTAGCTATAAGATCCACAATTCCAACAACTACGAGATCACAAAATACATCCACACAAGGGACTGACTCAGCACTTCCTGCCTAAGGATAAAAGGATCAAAGGTGAAGTTTCTTCTTGTGGAACCTGGTGATATCTCCCTAACAACAACAATGATCAAGGATTTTGAGGGATCGCTCAGATCTATGAAGCCAGGTGGAGATGATACCCGGTACTTGCAATCCTACATCACCAAGAAGAGATACATATATATACAGATATATGCAAGTAGATGACCAGGATTGATACATCATGTGGACCTCAACTAAGTGAGTAACTACAACTTCATCCTGAGTCATGAAAACACATCAGACACATGTCCATGAAACATAAAACATCATGATAATGGTTAGATTCAAATCATTGGGTTAGATCCATAAAACATATAAAAATAGATGGTTTTCTAATCTCATAAACATATAAATGATAACCATAAATGAGCATATCCATCATATCATCATTCACAAAACATAAATGTAAATGTATAATCCTGACCATCATAATAAAATGTCCAAATCAGCAAAGTCTAAGTATCACCATAGGAGAGGTATTACATCATTGTTTACTTAGATGATATTTTGATCTTTAGTAAGACATTGGAAGAGCATATGGTGTTTGAGAAGCTGAGAGAAGAGAAATTGTTAATAAATTTGAAGAAGTGTAGTTTTGTGAAGGAGTCAGTGTATTTGGGATTTGTGGTTTTAGCAGAAGGTCTAAAAATGGACCAAGAGAAAGTACAGGCTATCCTTGAATGGTCTACTCCAAGGAGTGCTACTGAGGTAAGATATTTTCATGGTTTGGCTAGCTTTTACAGAAAGTTTATCAGAAATTTTAGTAGTATTTGTGGACCCTTGAATGAAACAATGAGAGGGGATAGAAAAGAGTTCAAGTGGACTAATGGGGTAGATAAGAGTTTTAAATTGTTGAAACAAAAAGTTACAAAAAAACCTATTTTAGCACTTCTAGATTTTAATAAGGTGTTTCAAGTAGACTGTGACGCTAGTGGTACTGCAATAGGAGTTGTTATGAACCAAGAAGGTAAACCTGTTGCTTATTTCAGTGAGAAGTTAAATGATGCCAAGAGAAAATATTTTGTTTATGATTAGGAATTTTATGCTATAGTTCAGACATTAAAGAAGTCAAGACACTATCTGCTTCCTAAGGAGTTTGTTTTGTATACTGAACATCAAGCTTTGCAATATTTGAATAATCAAGGAAAGTTGAATCAAAGGCATTTGAAATGGGTTGATTTTTTGCAGAGTTATACATTTGTTTTGAAACACAAAAGTGGAATGTCTAATAGGGTTACAAATGCACTTAGTAGAAGGAAACTATTGCTAACAAAGATGCAGATTGAGGGGGTTGGGTTCAAGGAACTCAAGAATTTGTATCTAGAGGATCATGATTTTTGTGAAGCTTGCAAAGCTTGTAAAGAACCTATTACACTAGACATAATGAAGTGGTTGGATTTCATCATTCAGGATGAAATGGTATTCAGAGGTAGTTAGTTGTGCATTACAAGAAGTTTTATGAGGGAGAATCTTGTTAGGGATTTTTCTTGTGGGTCAAACTTGGCAAGGATATTGGCTTGATTCTCAGTAAATAGATCTCCAAGTTTGCAAGAAAAGCCTAATTGATGAGGATTGGATAAGATCCTCCTTCTGCTTTGAGCTCCATAGGGCTCAGGTGGGTATTGCCTACAAATAGGTTACTATCTTTCAAGTAAACTATGGATCAGTGGATTAGGTTTTCATTGTCATGCTATTGAGTTTATCAAATGTACTTTTATGAAAGATAATTCTGAAGACAATTGAGAACAACCTATTGCCGAATGTGACTAATGAAACTCCTAGTATGATACCATGAACAATGGCATAAGGGTGATGATTCCTTCTTCTTTTTATGAGTAAAACTCAAGGAAGGCTAACCTTTGATTCACTCTTCAAGGAATCAACAACTATGGACTGTAAAGCATCATGGACAGTCCTATTTTTTAGGTACATGAACATGAAATGAAATGGTATTGGTAATGATGAATTTTTGTTTGATGATTGAAAGGTGTTTGAATGACAGAGATCAGATCAGTGCCTAATCCTTTGGTCAAAGAATCTAACATAAATCAATAAAGGAATTTATAGGAAATATAGCGATATGCCTTACAAATCACGTACAATTTGGATAGAATGCCTTACAAACTATCTTCTCAGTCTAGGTTTGCTACCATCAAGATCTTCCACAGATGTATTCATTCTCTGAAATTGCACATAAGGATTTAATTCTTTTCTTGAAAGAAACTCATGCAACAATTAGATAGCTACCTTACAACTAGTATGTTCTAGGTGCCTTACAAATAGAGACATACAATAACAAACACAAATCAAAGAGACAATAATAGAACCAAGGTAGAAATTGTATTGTATTTCATGGAAGTACATCAATACATACAAGTAAACTCTTTACTCTAAATCATAGGATCAATAATATGCTCTGCAAAGTTTGTATTATCAACATTCAACCATCAAGAATATGGAACTAGAGAATAGAATCCCTTGGATTGCCGAAGACTAGAACCAGGAACTAAAAAGATTGGAAAACTAGAAAGCTAGGAGACCCAAAAAAGTTTTGAAACCCTTACAAAATAAAAAATTCAACACTATATACCCCTGGTTACGTTGAAATCCTACACAAGTTAGGATGCAACAAGCTATGAATAACCAAGGTAAGGGTTAGGGTTTCCACCCACCAAACAATTCAATACAATAAAAAATTAATATGCTGGAGGGAAAACCAAGCAACCCTAAACAAATAGATCTAAGAACTAATCTTCATTAATGAAAATCTCTTGATTTATAATAAAGATCATGCAAACACCATGCTTATTAGTCCAATTTTAACCCCTGCAACATGCCTTGAGCTTTACTTATGTTCATTTCAAGATGGTACAAGAGCCTACAATCAATCATAAAACCCTCTAGGCCACCTTGCAATAACCAGCACAACAACTTCATCAAATCCTACTGGTAAAACCATAAATTTTGGTCCTTTCTATCATTGGAAACCCTCTGCAAATTTGAATTTGAATTTCAACAGTTATTTTATGGCTCTAGTAGCAAATCGGCAGTCAATATTCAAACTTCAATCAACTTTATATCATGATCATTTGATCTTCATGTTTCACAGTCTTTAAGTCCTAACTCAACTGCTACCCTGGGTTTACCTTTAGCAAACATGATTTATCTTTTTCTTATTCGTGAGATGAAACCCCTAACTCATGTTTAACTTTAGTGAATTAGTGAACAAAGGAAAACACTTGACCTCGGTTCATAATTGGCAAACTAGTGACTGAAGGAACCCTCACCCATTTGTGAGAACTTTGAGAGAACCACTAAACCATTTGGCTACTATGCAAACACTATTTTCCAAATCGCTAAGTCTTTAGACCCTTTGCCAAAACATCACGCGAACCAGTGAACCAAAAAGATTGAGAAACTTATTGGGCCCGCATAAAGAAGATTGACAGTTGTCTCATCTTCACATAGAGCCAAAACATTCCATTAGATTATAAGACAACTGTCGAATGGAGAATCTCTCCCTACTCTGATAAACCTCTAACAAGATATGAACTCAATGGTTGTCTGATAATCTCATGTGTTTGACATATTCCTTAAGAACTTACACCCATCATCGATGCTCTACCATTGTCAGAATCCTCTGACATGCCAAAAACTAGGTCCCACTGATAGCATATCTAGTCATTCACCTGTGGACCAATCATAGCTTTCCATATCATGCACACATAGTAGTGGACCCACTGAAAGAAAATATTACATCATGAAGTAGAATCAATGGTTATCATAAAACCACAAGCCTCTGAAAAATTCTATCAGATCTTATGACAACCATTGGATTAACCCTTTTATACTGCTCTGACAGACCTTTGACATAGAAAAGAATCAATGACTGGTCTTATAGCCTCATGTGTCAGAAATAAACCTTAAGATCATACACTGGCCATCGATGTACTGCCACTGTTAGACCCACTAAACCTTTGAAATCATTGGCCCTACTAACAATATTCTGAGTCATTAATACATGGACCAATGAGAAAATGCTGACTAAGCACACCTAGCATGTGGACTCATCTGCAAAGAAAGACAATGTCATAAAAGAGAATCAATGGTCATCGCAAAAGCGCAAGCCTCTGACAAAACCTTTTCACTTTTGTGACAACTGCTGAATCAAGATGGTGTCAGAGCTGGGCCCAAGAAAATATAGAGCTAAGGACTTTAGGAAAAATTAAAGGACACCCGGGTTAGAGACTTAGGAAAAATTAAAGGACATGACTCTGTGAGGTGATAAGGTACAAGCGTTAAAGGGACTTTAAGTGGCCTAAAAATGTAACTTGAAATTAGAACAGGGCCAGGGCATTACAAAGGGTTTTCCTTGCAAACAACTAGATTTTCCAAAATTTTCACTGAGGGTTTTACCAAAAACATGGAAAAAAAAATTGACAAAGCCATGAAACTTTTGCAGGTGCCAACAGTGGCTCTATTTGAGGATGTTGAAATGCAAGTTTTAACAAGGACCATAGGACTCTGGGACGTAGACCAAAAACCACACTAACCAAAAATAGGGAAAGAAACACACAACCTGAAAGGAAACCAACCTGTACATAAATTTACAAAGTATTTACACATGCATGATAATTAAAAACTCAACTAAAGAAGGGATTCAAGAACTGCCCATGCATTGGCAATTCAAAAACTTCACCATCCATGTTCTTCAGCAAGTAGGAATCCTTCCCAAAACTATCATGAATCACAAAAGGACCAAGCAACAATGAATCAAATGTCTTATGCTTCCCTTTATCTTCTGCCCTCACATTCCATTGAAGTACCAAATCATCAACCTTGAATTTTCTGGTAGTTACTCTTTTGTCAAATAAGTACTTCATCTTCTATTGCAATTTAATATTTTTCTTTTGACTCTCATTTCTCTGTTCATCTAACTCAGTCAACTACATAATTATATTCTGCATTGGCTCTGTGACATCCAACTCCTCATCCTGAATAAACTGACAAACTAGAATTAGATTATTTATAGGTAGCCTTGATTGTAAACCATATACAAGCTCAAAGGGGGACTTCCTAGTGGCTCTTTTCACTGTAATCTTGTCTTCTCGTAAAGCCAATCTCAACTTGGAATACCAAGCTCTCTTATTTTTTTCAAGTGTTTTCTTCAAGATTGTCAGGATACTTTTATTGCTAGACTTTGCCTATCCATTTTCTTGAGGATGATAAGGAGATGAGTAGGAAGTGATGATTCCATTTTCATTACAAAACTCCTTAAATTCATCTGATCTGAAACACATTGCATTATCTGTAATCAACTTCACGGGAACACCAAATCTGGTCAAACTATTGTCAGGTAAGAAATTAATCACCACTTTACTCATTGCCCTCCTTGTAGTAATAGCCTCTATCCATTTTGTGAAATATTCAGTTGCAATAAGTATATAACTATGTCCTCCACTAGATTTCTCAACAAACTCACCTATGAAATCCAAGCCCCACATGGAAAATGGTGCTTCAGCAACTATTGGGTTTAATGACAATGCTCCTGAGTACTTTAATTTTGAAGAAAACCTCTGACAAGCTTCACATTTCCTGACATACTGGAATGAATCCTTAACCAATGTAGGCCAAAAATAACCTCCCCTTAAAATCTTGTGAGCAATAGTCCTTGCTGAAAAATGACCTCCACAAACACTAGCATGCATTTCATTTAAAACCTTCTCTGCCTGATATCTGTCAAAGACAAAATAGTAAGACCCCATCTCTATTTTTCCAATACAAGTCTCCTTGTATCAATGTATATTTCTAAGCTTGCAATTTAAAGGATCTCTTTTGGTTATCTATCATATGCTCTGGGCATCTAGCATTCTTTATGAAATATACAATATCAGCATATTCTGGTTGCAATTCAATACTTGTAATTGTCATATCAGGAGTTCCTTCATTATTTACTTGGACTAAGTCCATGTTTTTTTCAGTCATCAATTTTGCTAGACCTTGTCCCCTCACATGCTTAGTGATATGGATTTCCAAATTGAATTCTTGAATTCTAGTAATCCACTTGCATCTCCTTCTAGTAACTTCAAACTGAGTGAGGACATCCTTTACTGCTGAATGTGGGACATACGCAGCAAACTTTTCACACACCAGATAAGGTCTGAAATATTTGACTTCTTTTACCAATTCATATGCCTACTTCTCCATCATCTCCTAATTCAACTTAGCAGCTTGCAAGGATTTACTAAAAAATGCAATTGGATGTTCAAGACCCTCATTGTCCTCTTGTAATAAAATAGCAATAATGGTGTGAAATGATGCAAAAGAAAACAGTGAATAAGGCTTAGTATAGTCAAGAGACCTAAGCATAGGTGGTTTTTGGACCGCATCTTTAATTTTCTCAAATGCAGCCTAAGCCTCTACAGTCCATTGAAACTTCACATCCTTTTTCAACAACTTTACTATGGGTTTGACAATTTCAGCAAAGTTTGCAATGAATCTTCTAACAAAATTAATCTTTCCTAAAAATGACTACACACCTTTGGGATTTTTTGGTGTAGACACTTTCCTAATTGCTTCAACTCTCTCTAGATCAATTCTTATTCCATCTTTTGATATAATGTGCCCTAACAACTTTCCCTCTTTGACTACAAAATTACATTTTTTAGGATTCAGGGACACACCATACTCCAGAGCTTTGACAAAAATCTTTTCTAGGTGTGAACAATGGTCAACAGCTAGTTTTGAGTAGGTAGTTAGGTCATCTTGATATACAACCATAAACAGGTCTATGTACTCTTTGAAAGCAACATCCATGGCTCTTTGGAAAGTTGCTCTAGCATTTCTGAGACCAAGTGTCATTCTGACGTAAACATAGGTTCCCCAAGGTGTGGCGAATGCTATTTTGAATTGTTCAAATTCCTTTACCAACACCTAGTTATATCCAAAAAAACCATCCATCATAGACAGTAATTCACAACCAGTGACCTTGTGCAACATTACCTCCATATTAGGCAGTGAATAATTATCTTTCAATGATGCAACATTCAAATTTCTAAAGTCCACACACAACCTAATGTCACCATTCTTCTTTCTAACTGGGACTAAATTAGATACCCAAGTTGAATGTCTTATAGGTAGAATTATTCCCGCATCACTCAACTTGACTAGCTCCTACTAAATCTTAGGAGCCAACAATGGGTTGATGGGTCTCTACTTCTGTCTGAATGGTCTGACATCTTGCTTTAATGGGATCTCATGTTGGAAAAGGTCCTCTCTATAGGCTTTTAGGTCATCATAAGACCATGCAAACACATGCTTGTACCTTCTCAACAACTTTATCAAATTATCCTTCAATTGAGGGGCTAATCCTTTTCCAATATAGACCATCTGAGGAGCATTATGTGATCCCAAATTCACTTCCTCTAGATCTTCTACATTAGCATTACTTATTTTTGACATATGATCATTTTGGCTACTATACAATGCTTTTAACTTAGTTAAGCCTTTAGGAATACGATTTGAATTCAGCTAAATCACCTCATTTCCCATGACCATGTCCTTGCCTTCAATTTCCTCAACCAAAGTGTTGTAGTCTATAGGTTGATCCTCATATATGTCAAGACAATGAATAAATCTTAGGATATCATGATCATCCTCAAAGACCTGCCAATTGTAAATGTTGTCTGCAACAACTAGTCTACTTTTTACTTCAAGAATTGATACTCCAAACAAAGTTGAATCATCCCTTTTCAGAGAAACATTGGCCAAAAAATTAGCCATTATGTTACTTGATCTTTCTACCCAACATATATTGAAAGCATCAAACATTTCAATCTAATCCCATATTACATGTTTGTACAATTTCAATCTTGTACACTTAGGGCTTGATGCAGAGGGAAGGGTGGTGGTATTAGAAACACAATGACAATCGAAAAAAAAACTAGAGATTTAGGATATGAAATCAATGGTCATCTGATAATATCATGTGTCTGACATATTCCTTAAGAACTTACACTTGTGGCCGATGCTCTGCCACTGTCAGAACCCTCTGACATGCCAAAAACTAGGTCCCACTGACAGCATATTGAGTCATTCACCCATGGACCAATCATAGCTTGCCATATCATGCACATGTAGCAATGGACCTACCGAAAGAAAATATTACATCACGAAGCAAAATCAATGGTTATCGTAAAACTACAAGCCTCTGACAAATTCTATCAGATCTTACGACAACCATTGGATTAACCTTTTTATACTACTCTGACAAACTTCTGACATAGAAAAGAATCAATGGAGTCTTATAGCCTCATGTGTCAGAAATAAACCTTAAGATCATACGCTAGCTGTCAATGCACTACCATTGTTAGAACCACTGAACCTCTCAAATCATTGGCCCCACTGACAATATTCTAAGTCATTAATACATGGACCAATGAGAAAATGCTGACTAAGCACACTTGGCATGTGGACCCATCTACAAAGAAAGGAAACATCATAAAAGAGAATCAATGGTCGTCACAAAAGTGTAAGCCTCTGACAAAACCTTTGCACTTTCATGAAAACCATTGGATCAAGATGGTGTCAGAGCTGGGCCTAGGAAAATATAGAGCTAAGGACTTTAGGAAAAATTAAAGGACTTTGGGGTTAGAGACTTAGGAAAAAGTAAAGGACACGACCCTGTGAGGTGATAAGGAACATGTGTTAAAGGGACTTTAAGTGGCCTGAAAAGGTAACTTGAAATTAGAATAGGGTCAGGGCATTACAAAGGGTTTTCCTTGCAAATGGCTAGATTTTCCAAAATTTTCACCTAGGGTTTTACCAAAAACATGGAAAAAAAAATTGCAGAGGCCAGAAGAAAACTGGCAAAGCCATGAAACTTTTGCAGGTGCCAACAAATCTCATAAAGGAGAAGCATAGAGGAGGATTGGCTGGACATTTTGGTCATGATAAAACCCTTGCTTTGGTTAGTGAGAACTATTATTGGCCATAGTTGCAGCAAGATGTTAAGAAGTTTGTACATAGTTGTAGAGTATGTCAGATGGCACAAGGAGTGAAGAAGAATACAGGGTTGTATCAGCCATTACATGTACCAGAGAAGTCCTAGGAGGATATTAGTATGGATTTTATTCTTCATTTCCTAAGGCCTCAGTGGGGACATGATTCAATTTTTGTGGTGGTTGATAGATTTTTGAAGATGGCACATTTTATTCCCTGCAAGAAGGCTAATGATGTTGTTCATGTAGCAGAATTATTTTTCATAGAAGTGGTGAGACTACATGGTTTGCCAAAGAGTATTGTTTCAGATCAAGACACCAAGTTTGTTGGATATTTTTGGCACACATTGTGGAAGAAGATGAAGACATATTTGAAGTTCAGTTCATCACATCATCCACAAACTGATGGTTAGATAGAGGTGGTGAATAGGAGTTTGGGAAATTTTCTGAGATGTTTGGTTGGAGACAAGCCAACAGGATGGGATTTGATTTTACCATAGGTGGAGTTTGTATACAATAATTCTATCAACATGAGCACTGGTAAATCACCATTCCAGATTGTATATGGAAGTAGTCCTAGAAATGCATCTGAGTTGAGGAAGATAGATAAAGGAGAAATAAGTAGTACTGAAGCTAAGGATTTTGTAAAACATTCGAAGAACATCCATGAGGAAGTGAGAAAGCACATTACCAAGATGAATGCATAGTATAAGGCTAAGGAAGATGAGAAAAAAAGGCATAGGGAATTTTAGGTTGGAGATGAAGTCATGGTTCATTTGCGAAAGGAGCGATTTCTAGTTGGTACATATAACAAGCTAAAAATGAAGAAGTTTGGACCATGTAAGATACTGAAGAAGCATGATTCAAGAAATGTATATGAAGTAGAGTTTCCTACTGAGCTGAATATTTCACCAGTATTTAACATTTTAGATTTGACAGAGTATCATGAAGAAGGTGTTGAAGATGAGATCATAGAAACATAGTGGAGTATTCCAATAACTAGTTCAGCTATCAAGGAGATTGAGAGCATACTGAATAGTCGTGTTGGTAGAAGCACAAGGAACAGGGCATATGAAGAATATCTAGTCAAATAGAAAGGATGACCTATTGAAGATTTATCATGGCTAACAAAGGAGGAGGTTAATTGTCTTGGTTTTACTCTACACACCTAAGTCATGACAGGGTCACTTCTCAAATTACCACAAGTGTCTGATGCAGGAGCATCCTGGGTGTAAGAGCAATCTTGCATCACCCACAAATATTTCTATTTATTTTTCAATAAGGGCTATCTTGTGTCGAGCTTCTATTTATGGAAACTTACTATTTTTAGTAAGTTGGTCATATGATCTCAGAATGCTTTGATTTCATAGGTGGAGGTTCATTTTGGTTGTAATAGCCTGTCAGTAAAGTTTCATTGCCAGATCATGTCTAGTTTTGAAGATATTAAAAAATTTTGGTATTGGAAATAGGGTATAGAAACTTTGAACTCCATTTTGAAGGCTTTAGAGGCCCCAGATGAGGTTCAAACTTCAGTTGAATGAAATGGGGTCATAATAATCAATCGAGTCAATGGGTGATGACTTATAGTCTCTGAAAGTTGGGCCACCTGAAATGGCAGAAAATAAATTTCCTTCAAAATTTTTGTTTACGTTTCAAAAGTTATTTTCAGCTGACTTTGATGTAATAAATTGAAAAATAAAATAATTCTAAGTTTGGTCAGCCTTAAGGGCTAAATTTTTGGAACCTTCTTAGGTGGTGGAAATTGCATATATAAAGAAGGCCCATAGTGTTGCCTAGGGAAATTCTGGGTAGTAGATCTAGGTAATAATTTGAGGCTTTGTCGTACAGAATATTGTAAGGGGAATGCCCATGTGGATTTGCATATTGTAATTCTAAAAAATTGTAATTCCACATTTGTGGAGCTAATAAGAAGCCCATTTGTTGTTCTTGCAAATTGTTGTTGTTTCTTTGTTTCTGTTATGTGTTTGTGGTATTAAGGGGAGCACCCTTCATCAACCATTGTCTTTCCAATTTGTAGTTATATGTGTCTATGAGGGAAAATTAGTAAGGATAGCATTCAACCATTTCATAGAACATAAGTTCTAACTCATTGTTTTTCCACTTTTTCAAGTTTTGGAACATTGAGGAGTGAGAAACTAAAAATGCAAAGACTTAAAGACTCAACACCATAAATACTTATTCTACTAATTCTAGTCATTCAAGAAATGACTGGCCCCTATTCTCACTTCTTTTCTCTTCTATTTATGCACATATTCATGTATGATTTCAAAATTGAAAATACAATGAATTATGTTCTAGCTAGTTTCACAACATGTGTGGAGAAAAAATACAAAACTTTGATGAATAAAAATTACATTTTCAAAAAATATTTGCAGAATGTTACTTCTATGTCATGTTCTCTTCTTCATTAAATGTAATAATTCAATTTTGGTTTCAAAGTTATTGCATTTATTAGAAAAACACATGTAGGAATAATCAGAATGCACCTCTTTTTTTCTTGAAAGCATGATGGCTTTACCAAATTGATCTTGAGTGAAACTTTTGGTAACATTCTTAGTGATATTTGTTAGATATATGCCTACTAGACATCAAGACCAGCAGCCTAAAATAGTCCATTAGGCATAGAGTCAGTTAACCAACTAATTGATACCTGAAACTTAGATCATGGATATAGGATAACCCTTCCTGAATGATTATGTTTATGTTTATAATTTGTGATATTGAAGTAAAAATCTTCATTATCAAAAAACATAGATGTATGCCTAATCATTAAGTAAGGATTAACTTGTAATTGCATACATTCAAAACAACTTTGAGGCATGAATTTTCCCTCATTCTGACTATTGATATCCACCTTATTTCAATGAATGTGGATATATGAATTGTTGCAGTGAAACATGTTTTGCTACCATAAATTGCATGTGTAGATTCAATGAAATGTGGATGGATGACATTAGTGAAATTATTTTTTTTTACCTCAAATAGACCTTGAACTTGGAGCACTTATTGAAAACTAGGAAAACTACAATTGAAACTAACTTAACTGTGTTTGACGACACTTAGGGAAAACTGAAAACTAACCTACCCTAGCCTAACCATTATCAAAACATGCTAAAAAAAACCATTTTCTTGTTGGCTAAAGTATTTTCCCTTTCTCAAATTTCTATGAGGCACATGCTTATAGGAAAATATAGGAAGATGGAAAAATGAAAAACATTTAACCAAATTATGCAACATTTCCTAAAGAAGGGAAGTGTTATGACTTACTTCACTCTATTGATTGAAGAAATTGGCATCTTGGAATGAATCAACATGCTTCATTTGATCTTTCTCATTAGTATCATGATCCTCGGGTGCTGATATAACTAAGACCTTCTCACTTGTCTCTAACTGGGCCAAATACCTAAATGGACAACATCTTGAGATTATAAACTTGGAGCTCTCTTTGCTGGATTCTTTACTTTCTTCTAGTTCATCATAGTTGTCTTTCATAATTGATAATCATGTCAACTCCTCTTCCATGTTCAAGGGATCGTCGCCTTCTATTAAGCCAGCTAAGAGCTCATTAAAACTATTCACCCACAGGAAGTTCCTGGTAATTGGTTGAAACTTGGATTCTTCCTTGGGCATAGAATCATTTGAAATAATACATTCCAAAATAGGACTTCCTTTGGTAGGAATAAACTCAGATATTTACACAAATTCTCCAACCAAATTGTCTTCTACCAAAATTATACCTAACATATCAACAACAAGATTCTTGTAAAAAACCTTGATAATGCTATCAAAATAGTCCTATAGGCCTCTGTCAAGTTTCATATGATGATCATGCTTCTCCTCTGCTATTGTTGTTGGAATCACATATTTCTCATCTTAATCCATAAAAGAGGGAAACTCATCAGAGCATAGCATAATCTTTTCTTCCTGCTCAACCTCCTCTCCTGCAATCAATGAGGATTGCTCACCATCTTGCTAAAAATATGCAGGTAGCTCTAAAAAACAATTTGATGCCTTCTCTCCCAACTAGCTCTCCTCTTGATCATCTACTACTTGTTCTACCAGATTTGAAACAACAACAAATTCCTTTTCAGCTCTCTTTTCTTGGACTGAATCACATGGGATAACCTTGATAAGGTTTGGCATCTGATACTTAGGATACCGAGTCCATGAAGGCTTCCATGACAGCTTGATATTTTGGTCACTTGGTTCAGACACATGACATAACTCAGATTGAGGATCAATAAAGTGAGATTGTTGACTATGTTCACTCAAGGGATCTTGTAGGGGCTATCCTATTTCTTTTGCAGGTTTATAACCCCTATAACTTGGAATCTCAAGCTTGGTATCTTTTTGAATCATTGGCTGACTTGGGGCACACAAGGCTAATTGAGACTTAATGTCTTCTAATCATGCAATTAACAACTTCATTTTCTCCTCCCTATCTAAAACTTTCTTGTCAATTAACTCCTCCTCATACCTTTGAGCCTCCATCTCATGCTGGTGCATATAAGCTTGGTAATAAATTTCCTCTTGATGCATGCTATATTCTTGTTCTCCTTCCACAACCCTCAAATGTTCTTGAAATTTTGTTATAATATCATCAAAGCTCATGTTTGGAGCATGCTACTGGGGATAAATTTGAGAATCATCAAAGAATCTCTCTTATGGTTGTTGATAGACATACGTCCAAGAAACTTGAGCAAGGGTGGGAGGGTGGAAAGTATATGGAACTTCTTGATAAGGTCGGTGAGGAGATGTGAACACATAACCCTCATGAAATGGGGAATGATAAGCCATCTTCCCATAAATAGAAGACAAAAAATACTTATATAAGATGAAAAATCATTATAACCTTTGAAAACTATGAAAAAATTGGCCTTATTTTCTCATAGCATCACCTGTGTCTTCTTCAAACTAGTGAAAACTTTCTCTAGAGTTTCTAGGTGTGTGACTTTCTTATCTTCAAAGGTAGAAAATACTATTGTACACACCTATAGACACCTAAAAATTGTCAAGATTAATTCAAGTGAAAAACCAAGGTAAATCAAGGAATTAATTACAATCAAGCCTAAAATCCAATATTAATTGAAATTAAAAGCCAAAAGAATTAAATAAATCAAAATAATCATTTAATTGTGAAATTAATCTAATAGTTTGATTAAATCAAATTAACCCATTCAAGGGGTACACATGGCAAAATAAATAAATTAATTCCTAATTTCTCTCACCCACCACATTGGAGAAATTACCTCAACCAATAGGAATTAAGGATTGGACTCACATGGATCATAGCCACATTGAATTGTAATCACTCATAAGGAGAAACTCTTGACTACTCATTTTGTCTCATTGTCCCAAGCTTTGAGGACAAAATATTTAAATTTTCCCCGTAATGCCCACCCTAGCATCTTCCTATGTTAGACTGACATGACTATTGCTTTGACACTTTGGATTTTATGATGGACTATGATTATTATTTAGTTAGCATTTTATGAGACATTTGAGCATATTTATTTGGTTACTATAGTTTATTTGGAAAATTAAGTGAGTTATAATTTAATGATGAATGGCTAGAAATGAACTATCAATAAAATGTTTTACATGGATTTGTGTTATGATGTTTTATTATGATCTAACCCTACTGATCCTATTATGGTTTAATGTTCATTGGTTGATGTGAGTGTAGGATGAGGAGGGGTAGTCATAGTTACTCCCACGGGAGATCCACATGATGTCGCACTCTCCCTCCTTGTTTGCCACTGTTTGTTTATATTTATATATATTTGTATATGCATATTAGTTGGTGATGCAAGATGCAAGTACCAGGCATCATCTCCACCTGGCTACATAGGTCTGAGAGTGCCTTCAAAATCCTTGAACTGTTGATGTGTGGAGATTTAACCAAGTTACTCCTGAGGTTACCCATGGACCTAGAATCCTATTTAGGAAGTGATCCTAGTTGGGAAGGGGAATGCAGTTTATGTTATAGACTTGATTTGATATTGGTTTGAGTTTACGTTAAGAATCAGAATTAATCTATTTTATATGTATAATAAATAATTATGTTATAATTTTTTGTATTTTATATAGGTTTGTGTATATGTGGGTGCACATGCATATATCCATGCTTATATAAATAATAATAATAATTTTATATTTTCATTATTTGTGTAAATGGTATGTTGTTTATAATAAACAAATAAAGTGAGTTAAATAAAATATATTTAGTGAATGTATTAAATAAAAAGTAAAAATAATAATAATAAAAGGAAAATGGCCTTTGTAGTAAAATTGGCTATATAGGAGGGAGTTGAACATGAGACCTCCTAGAAGTTAGGCCACTTGTTTTTCTATTGTGCTAGGTGTTTTTCTTGAAAGGTCTTTGTCTATTATTCTTATTATGCTTTCATTTAAAAGATATTTTAATTAAATTTATTAAAAACCTTGATTAAGTCTTTACGAGAGATTATTTGGTTGTTCCTCCAACCAACTATGGAAGTTGGAGAAGTTGCTTCCCGTAAAGAAACTCCTCCAACCACATAGTTGGGGGATAAATATTTGAAGATTTTTGTGTGCGGGAGGATGTTAATTTTTGGAAGAATTGTTTTCTTTTGAGTTGTCTGTAATTGATTTCTCCGGAAATTTTTGGTGAAAGTTTATGTGAGTTTGAGAGTTTTTGGATTGTTGGGAGTTGATTGCTAGAGGAAGATTTCCAAAATGATATCTACTCAAGGATTGAAGCTTTGCAGAGATTATCTAGTCAAGGGAAGAGGATTCTCCACAGGACCCAAGGTAGGGTCTAAATTGGGAAGAATCTCCATTCTTCCCCTTTGTATGTGAATGTGTTTGTATATGATATGATAACAAAATTGTGTATGATCATATAGTTTTGTTTATGGACATGTGGAAGCATGAGTTATCTTTTATTGAATTAAATAGGGAAGTTTAGTAAGAAATAGAAAGGGTCATGAAGGTGTAGGATTGAAATGCAGTCATTTCCTTACTATTTTTCCTCTTGTAGACTTCTCTATGAAATTGATGCTTTTAGTTGGGTTAATTTGGTCTGTAGGATCCTTATTATTCTCTTGTTTATCTCCCTTCTTTCTAGAATGTTCATGAGTGCTTCCAGAATTTAGAACTGTTATTTCAAACCTTATTGGTTCATGTCAGTTTATGCATCACCTTTCTTTGTCCAAATTTAGAACAGGTTTGTTAGATAGATAGGATGGATTAGTGAGCCATTTTTGAAGGGAAACTAGGAGATCTCAAATGGGTCGTGCTCAGATTAGGCAACCATAGTCCCCATAATGCCTAGTTTTACCTGCAAGTCAAAGTTGACAGTTGTATTTTGTCATTTCTGGTAGGCAGTTCAGTGATGACCGAGTCAGTTTAGTGATGACTGAGTTAGTTTAGTGATGACCAAGTCAGTTTAGTAATGACCAATTCAATTTAGTGGTGACTGGGTCAGTTTAGTGGTGACTGAGCAGACTGTATGAACTGAGAAAATTAGTGTTAACCAAGGAAAAATAGGCTTTATACAATTATAACCATTAATTATAAGTTTACGTACAATTTCTAATTTTGAGATTTCTTAAAAATTCAGACTTAGCCAAATTTCAGGCACATGAGACTTTTTCCTAGATTTTTGAAATAAGCTATGGAATGTTGTGTCAATGCATGTGGGAAGTTTTATGTTGTGAATTTCTATACATGGTTTTGAGTTTAAGCTTTTGTTCATACTTGGCTTTTGATGAAGTCCATAATATAAGGTCAGAACTTGTTTGGGTGGCTTGAGTGCACTGGAGGATTTCCTAGACCTATGAGATGGATCATTTTGAGATTACTTGTGGTTTTCATGGTTGTGAATGTGTGGGGTAAGGGGATAGGAACCTTAAGTGAGTGGATCACCATAGGTGTTGGAACCCTAAAGTGGCTGCCAGATGATCCTATGGGTGGGTTTGTAAAATGTGATAACTTAAAAAATAACCTGGGAAGGGGGGATTCAAAAGATAATGAAAGAGAATATAATAATGGCCACATAGACCTGATTGGAGTACCAATACCAAGGATAACTATCAGGATGGATCCCTATTCATAAAGGGGGGACCGGGGTTACATGGTTGCCAAGAAGGATCCCAATATATAGGTTGTGTGATGACACTCACTTAGGTGGTATCCTAGAACCTTGACCTCTATGTTATAGTATGATGATATTCTATGTTCTTTTTGAGTCTTCGATTTCTTTATCTTCCAAGCCTTAGATTACTTAGGGCCTTGTGAGTATCTTGGTTCTATCTCCTAGCACAGGGGGTGGAACCTCACCAGTTCCACATGGTTGGGTGGAAAAAATCTTTCGAGGTCTTGTTCGTGGTTCATGATTTGGATGCATTCAAATTTATGTATTGATGCAAATATTTGTATTTTGTATTATGTATTCTTGAAAGGAAAGATGAAAAGATATGTCGTAATGCCTTTTGGGTCATTCGTGTACTTTTTTGAGAGCTATTATCAGAAAGATGTAATTGGGAGGGATAGTTCTAGTCTTTGTTTCAAGGGTTTCTATTTGAAAGACTAAAGTTGTAAATGTATATTGTAATGTTGAAGGATCTTTTCTATCTCTCTTATGTTGCAATGGAAGAAAATTATTATTATGTTAAGGTTAAAATCAAATTTTTAATGAACAACTATTCAATGTGTAGGAAGGAGAAATGAACTCAGTATATAAAGTATGGAATATGATTGCAAATGAAATGTCATTTTCTTACCCTATCTCTTAGTTCTAAAATGTGAAAGTAAAGAAAGGAAATGAAATTTAATCTGGATAAGTAGTGTAAAGATGTTAGTGAATGAATTCATTAAGGAAACCTTAAGGAATGCAAATGGGAAGTAGTAATGATGTAATGTAATGAAAAAAAATTGTTAGTTGCAATTTTTGGTCATAAGACCTGATTCCTTATGGGTTCCCTAGCGGGAACATTACATTCCCCATATTTGAAACCATGGACTAAACCTTAAATCAATCATGATAAAAGTAACTCCACCTCCTATGCTTGCTAAAATAAATAAATAGAAGGAAAAAATTAGGAGAAAAGGATCCCATATATATCTTAGAATTGCATCATTACGATAGTGAATTTGAGCTAGGAGAATTTTAGCATAATTGAGCATAGTTTTAATTTAACTAGGTTGAATTTGCATCATCATTTAGATTCATTATCATTTTAGAGATGTCACTAATGGAGGCTTTTTGAGAGCTTTGCATTAAAAAATCTAAATAGAGATCTATATGATGCTTCTTGTCACTATTTTCATTGAATAGCTTACTATTATTTACATTTTAGCTCAATTTGATAGAAATATTCATAAATGATTCTATAAAGGTACTTCATGTGCACAAAATGGTGCCCACCATGGGGCTCAAGGCCTCATTTGATCAAATTCTAGAGTTATTTGCTAGATTGCATGATTTTTTATTTGAACTCTTTGTTTTGTAGGTGAAGTAGCACATTCAAGACCTAGAGTAGTGCTTACAAGCAATGAAATAGCGTATTTAGTACCTAAAACAATGCATCCAAGACAAAGTTTGGCGCATTTACAAAGTGAAATAAAAAATTTAATCACTTGTCTCCTATCTATCTTTCTTTTAGCGCTTTCACCCTGACTCTGCAATGCATTTAATTTTTGTATTAGCACATGCTATGTTTTATTTACAAAAATTTGATAATTTTAGTAGCGCATTTAATTTATGAAATAAAGCTTCTAATTAGTCTTGTAGCGCGTTTAATGCCTTAAGTAGAATGTTTGATCAATCTTATAGTGCATACAACTATTTTTGTCAATTTTTAAATTTGACAGTAAATAATGTCTTCTTTGTATTTTTTTTATGACATGACATAAAAAAAGTGCAAAAAGCAGAGACAAGAATTCACACGGAGGATAAATATCTCAATAAGAGATTGAAGAGAGAAACGATTATCTATATAAACAATTTTCTTGAAAATTCCAAGCAACAAGGTGAAGAATATGAAAAATACTTGTATTTAATTAACTTGTATAAATCTAAATTCCTTTCATTGAATTGTACAAGTTCTAAAGAATGGAGTAAAAAATACATTGCTTGAATTTTCATCATTTTTTTGTTTTGTGAAACTAATGATCTTGAGGAGGCAAAGGTGAATGAACGCCACTAGGTGAGTAGATCAATTGAAAAATAAAATAAAAAATGCCCCTAGCCTTTGCCAACAACAAAAAAGGTAAGCCTACAACCTTTCGTATTTTCCTTAAATTGTGGAAAATTTGGTTTGAATCTAGTAATTGGCAGCCTATTATTGTTTGGGAGCTCTAGTAGTATGCCTATTCTCTTCACTTTTTAAATGAATCAAAATTCCAAACCTACTATATGTTTTAATTAAAAGAAAGGATAAGGAAATAAATAACACTAAAATTGAAGCCTATTTCTTGTGGAAGAAGGTATTTGGTGATTATGCTCTTCACATTTTAGGTGAATCAAAAATCTAGAAGTACCTAATTCTCATTAGATTAGAAGGCTTGGAAATTGAACATTGTTAATCATGTTTGGAAGTGAGAAATATTAGGGATACGTTCTTCATATTTTGGTGAATCAAACTCCCAAACCTATTCTTTTACTTCATTTATTTTCTTTACATGAACATGCTAGAGAATTAGTGGGCTTTCCTCCTAAGAATTTTCCTTAACGAGGCCAGTGAGAGGGACATCCCAAAGTGGGATGCAATTACCTTTTTTGCAATAATCTGACTGACTATAAAATAAAACACACTCATCCTTAATGGGGTGAGTGACAAAAAGATATCAAGAATCGAACCTCCTTGAGTAGTCCTTTGAGATTGCAAAAACCTATGAAATACGAGTGGTAGGAGGCCCCTAATTATTGTGGGATGAGAATTGATATTTCTTTTAACAAAATCCTTAGTAGTGCCTTGTTAAATTAGTAATCCTACCTAATAGAGCCATGTTTACAAACCAAATTTGACTATAGGTAGATTGTTTGAAGTGGATTCTTGTCAATAACCTGGGATAACGTTCTTTAAATTTCAAATATTTTGTGTTTAGAGGGTTTAAAATAAAAGTGTACTTGTGATTTATTTGTTTCAAGATACATATAAAAAGGAAGAAACATCCATTTAAAAAATCATCTTATATTATTAAATATATTCCAAAAAGAACAATCACTATAGAGGGGAAGCTTCATTTGACTTGAACCTTTGTTGATGCTAGTTTTCACAAGATCACATAGACTAAAAATATCACTCCAAGAAGATGACACTTGCATAACACAAGAGGTCCCTGAGTTCATATTCCAAACTCCTTTTGTTGAAAGACATGAACAAGAGGAAATACTCCCCGACTTATTTGATGAAAGAATTAATACCATGGCTAGAAACAATGATTTTTACAACTATGTCCAAGGGAGAAACAATGATGATCAAGATACAACTACCCAAAGAAACCAAGTTCCAAGAGAAATAACCAAAGAGAAAGCCAATGGGGCTGCCCAAGACCTTGAATTGCTTGAAATATTGGAAAAAATCTTTGAAAGGAGCAAGGAGAGATACTTCCTTAACTTAGCCCAATTAGGGGTTAAGCTTCCTCATGATACGACACAACTAGCCTAAGGAAAGATGAGAAAGAGGAGAATCCATTAGGTTTAATGAAGAAACAACTTAATATGTTTCAAGAAAAAATTGACACTTGAAGAAAGCAGTCGAACCAAAATAATTTTCTATTCAGGCCTTGTGCCCTTTTCCTTTTGATCAAAACTTGGTTATGGTACTTTTCCCTCCCAATGCGGTTTTTGCAAGATATGAAAAGTACATCAGTAAATCTGACCCACAAGGCCACTTAAGGGAATTTTGTGCCTTGATTATTGAGTTCATGCACGATAGCACCTATTTAATGTGGGTATTTACAAGAAGCCTAGGAGGGAAAGTGATGGAGTGGTTTTCAAAATTACCAAAAGGAATAAAAACTTTCAAAGAGCTAGCCTCCAAATTCATGAATCACTACTCTTACAATATCGATAATGAAATCATCATGCTAAATTTATGCAACACAAGAAAAATGATGGTGAGCCTTTTCTATACTTTCTCCAAAGATGGAGAACAATTTTTGCGAGATATCCTAGAAGCATACCTAAAAAGGAGAAGATGGAAATTTTCATGAACAATCCAAACATGGAAATTAATTATATACTTCAACTTCAATGTCCCCCAACATTTGAAAGGATCATTGAGAATGGGATAAAGATTGAAGAGGTGTTAGTAAAAAGAGGAGAAATCAAACTCTTCAAAGAAAATAAAGGTTATAATAACACCAATAATAATAATAATTTAAATAATTATAATAATAACAAGGGAGCTAACAACAACAATGATAAATCAAGGTTTTGGTTAAAAAACACTAACACAAACCTTGTGAATGATGGGGTTGTGGAAGCCAAAAACCTAAAGGCTACCCCTTTTAACTTATCAAGTGGGTCAAACCAAAAGAACAATGTAAACCAAATGAATAAAGCCCCTTTCAATAACAACAACTCTTTCAAAAATCAAGGTGGAAACAAAATTAAACATTTCTTTGCTCCAATTCAAAGGATAAAATTTTCATTCTTGGGAGAACCCTTGGAAAATGCTTTGGGGAGACTTGTGGCTAATTAAATTATAGTCTTACATGAATCAAGACCATATGGCTCCAAGTTAAACCCACTTGGTGGAATGATTCCCACCATTGTGAGTATCATCGAAATAAGGGACACAAAACTAATGAATATTGCATGAAACTCAAGCATTTAGTCTAATATTTAATAGATGATGGTACGATAAAAGTTGAAGGACCTAAAAATAATGAAAATCACATGGCATTTAAAAACCTTTTCTTAAATCATGAGAAAGGGGAAACCTCGAATTCCAACCAGAACAACAAGAGAGGAAATGAGAAAATTAATTTTTCTCACACCTATGAAAACACCATAAACTCTTTGAATGAGTGTGAAAATTCCATCAATATCATGGTGGTAAAGGAAAAGAAAAATGAAGAAGCCTCAAGTTTTGTGAGTAGGGGGAAAGCATCTAAAATCAACTTTCTAGGAAGTGCCCCTAGAATCATTGTACCAAATCAAGCATCCCATTTATCAAAGCAATAGAACTTAGTATATTAACTCCAAGGAACTCATGTAAATTTATATTTTGGAGTTGTTAAAAATTTCACCTACTCATAAAGAAATCTTGGAGAAGACTCTTGTTGAAACCAATGTTCCCTTGAATTTGGATGTGGAAAAAATTTAGAATATGGTAGGACACCTTGTCGCACTTCATTGCTTATTCTTTTCGGAGAAAGATGATATGTCTCTAAATCATCCCAAAAAAATTTCATTTCATATTGAAGTTTTGTTACATAAAAATTGTGTCAAAAGAGTCCTCATTGATGGAGGATTTGGTCTAAACATGTTTACTTTGAACCTTGTCAAAGCCTTAGGGTATTTCAAAGAAACTATAGAACCTAAGAGAAAGATAACCATAAAATATTATGATGATGAAGAGAGATCCTACACATGAATAATAGTTCTCCCTATCTATTTGAGTCCTATTCAAAAGGAGACTATTTTCCAAGTGCTTGACTTCAAATCAACTTATAACATTTTATTGGGAAGGTCATGGATACACGAAATGCAAGCGATACCCTCAACGTACCATCAATTCTTGAATTTTCCATACATGGGTCAAGAAATTATGGTGATTGGAGACCTAAATCCATTCCAATATTGTAACAATATCAAACCCATAAATGATTCATTTGTCCCTCACAATGTCGAAGGTACTACATCAAGACAAATAGAACAAGGACAAAGTTTGAAAGACCTTCACAAAAAGGCAAAGAGAAGATGGATGAAGAAGATACTTTTGTTGGAGACAATAAAATTCCCACTAACTTAGCTACATAGACTAAGGGAAAAGATAAACTTAGGGAGGAAAGTCCTAAATAAAAAGAAGAGGAAAATAATTCAAAACCTACCCAAATTCAAACCGAAGAGCCTCATTACCAAAATATGGACACCGTGATGACTTTTTTTGAAAAGAAATGAAAGATTAATAAAAAATGGTGTGGGAGAATATTCCCTATCCATGATGGATTTACCAATATCTTCTAAGTCTCATGGGAAACCTTCTATCTCAAATCCACCTCAAAAATACAATAACCATTTTCTAAGGGCTAGCACCTCTTCTTCCATGGATGAAGAGGACAATGAAATTTTAAAGTGGCTATATAAGGATGATGAGTCAAGTGCTCACAAAAAAAAATTCAAAACATTATCATCCCTACTAATCAATATGGAAAATGTTTCCAAATTATGAAAAATATGGGTTACAAAGGACAAGGAACTTTGGGTAGAAGGAATGAAGGGTTAATTGAACCCATAGAAATGGCTTGGAGGGATAGTAAGGAGAAATCAAGATTACTGTATCTTGAACAAGGATACTCTCAAAAGAATTGTCTCATTCTTTATTAATAAATCCTTAAATTAGACTCTCAAAGTTATGAAGACTCAAATAAATGGGAGTGGGATTCATTATCTAGTTAATCTTGTGAAGATAAATAAGTGGATGTTGTCCACACCTATGCTCCTAACCAAGGAAAAAGACAAGAGTTAACCTCAGGATAAAGTTTGAACCAAGCTTCAAGTTCTAATCAAGAGGCTCAAGAGCTTACACCAAGTCAAGAAGAAGAAAAATATCAATGGGTAGGAGAACCCTATATGCCCTCATGGATACCAACAATAGAAGGATCTAGAAATAGGTTTAACACATGAGATTTTTACCCACAAGAAACCTAAGAGGATTCTAGTGAAGAGGATTTTGATCCAAGTTCTTTGGAACACTTAGAAGAGGTACATGTCATAGACTTTAGTGATACAATGTATGAACCCTCTAATGAAGTCATGTCTCTAAATACTATCAACCTAAACCAAGCCAATGACCCATTATCCCTCGTATATCTGAAACTAATTTTATGGGATTCCATAGAACCAAAAAACCTTCCCACATTCCTAAATGACAAATCTTTGACCTTATACCTAAATGTGGTTGAACCTTCTTCTACTAATGAATATCAAGAGGAAATGATGAAGGAAATCATCCAACCTCTCAGTCAAGAAATAAAAGAAAAAAATAAAAAAAATAACAAATTGAAAGAGTCTAATGGTGAAAACCATAAGGTGGCATTATTAGACCAAAAAGAGAAAGGAATAAAGGATGTTTCCAAAGGTGAAAACCCAATTGTGGCACATAAGGAAGAGAGGTTGGATACTTTGCCAAAACATTACAAGGAGAGATCATCCATACTAATAGAGCCAACATAAAAGATCAACATTGGGACCAAATTAGAGCCCAAAGTCATACAATTAGAAGCATCATTATCAAATGAAGAGAGAAGAATTTATAAATTTCTTCAAAGAAAGGAAAATAAATTTTGTGTGGTCTTATGACAATATGCCTGGATTAGATCCAAACTTGATCATGCATCACTTGAATATTAAAACATGTGTAAAACTAGTCAAGCAAAAGTTAAGAAAAATGCACTCACATATTGTGCTTCATGTCAAAGTGGGGTTAGAAAAGTTACTAAAATTGGAATTTATAAGCTCTATTAACTATGTTGAGTGGATATCAAATATTGTACTTATTTCAAAAGAAGACAAGTCCATCAGAATTTGCACAAATTTTTGAGATCTCAATCTTACATGTCCAAAGGATGATTTTCCTTTACCAAGCATAGATGCCATAGTGGACTTGACAACGGGTCATTCAATGTTCTCTCTCATGGATGGATTTAGTGGCTACAACCAAATCAAAATTACACCCAAAGACCAAGATAAAATAGCTTTAACATGTGCATGGGGAACATTTTGTTAGAAAGTTATGTCCTTTGGTCTAAAAAATGTAGGAGCGACCTACCAAAGAGCCATGACCACTAAATTCCATGATATGATGCATAAGTTCTTAGAAGATTATGTGGATGATATACTTGAAAAATATAAATCAATGGAGGAACATCTACCAATATTAGGGAAAATATTCACAAGGTCAGAAAAATTCAAAGTGATACTCAATCTGAAGAAATATGCCTTTGGAGTACAATCTAGAAAATTGCTAGGGTACATAGTGTTAGAAATAGGGAATACTGAGAGGGGGGGAATCAATATTCTACAAACTTTTACTTTTGCCTAATTATGGATATAAACAATTAACTTGATGCATGCAAAACAAAGTAAATTAAATAGTATGCATAGAAATAAAGAAAATGAACTCATAACACATTATTTGTTCTCGAGGAAACCCTAGCCAAGGGAAAACCCAGATGGGGATGATACCCACAATGATCCACTAATCAAAAGTATCTTGTTAAGGATGTTGACCTTGTTAGGAGCCCAACACATACATATAGTATCTCAATCTTGATTAAGGGATTCTAGGCCTTGTTAGAAGCCTCAACCTTGCTAAGAGTTGGTAGTACAAATTGAAATGATTACAAGATGAGCCCACTACCCAAACATGTAATGTACAATGATTTCTAATTACAAAAAGGGAAAGGTATATAACCTTTTACTACTCCACTTGCATATACAAAGTTTTCTTTCTTTACTTTCACAATTTACAACTTTGCATCAATATCTTTCGCATACATATGTTCTACTACTTATCTTCACATTACATATATCTTACATTTATACAATTTATTAGGACTAATAAATTTTACAGTCAGCTTTACAAAACATAAACCACTTCACAAAAATATAGATTAACTTGTTTTTTCAAAGGGTTAACATGTAGGATGTCATCGCTTTATATGATTAAGTTATTATTTTGATAAACAAAATAATCCCTTAACTATTTATTGATTCTATCTTCTTTCTTTATCCTATCGGCTTCAACTTCATCTCTATAATACTACAATAACTTATTTCGTACATGTCGTAAAAACTTGCACTCTCAGGTGAGTCTTCAATATACATCATAGTAGGGCCATGTTCAAGTGTGCAAGCATTGAACTTACTTCTATCGACATTGCCAATCAGAACTGTCTCTAGTTAGTCTAGGAAAATGCTGCTTACACTTAGACAATTTTGTTCTATGCTCTATCACAACTACTCTCTATCATATGTGGTCTTCATATAGATCATATGTTGCTATAATGACAACATCTAGATATCTAACTCAGCCAAATTTCCAACAATCTCCCCCTTTTTCATTGGTGGCAACATATGAGAAAATTGGCTAAGTCATATAAAACTTCAAAAATTGTGGCCATAACAAAAATATATCTTTACTATCCTTATATCTCCATATATCTTATATATCATCTATACTCCCCCTAGGAATATACTTCCATATATATAACAATATATCAATTTTCTGATATTGATCCCCCTTTGACAACAATGACAAAAAAGTGCCAATACTGTGTTCTCAAAAATGTTTACTTTTGATACAAAATTGCAGAGCCAGTAGGCTTGCAACACAATCTGCAAAATTTACTTTTATGATTTCTAACTCCTTCTCTCATGCCTTGTTAATGGTGTCTGCAACACTGAGTAGTGCACATAGACCATAAGATGCGATCTCACATGCATGAAGGTTTGCAAAGTTGAATTTGTCATAAGATGTCTTGGATGAAAGACATTCTTCCAATTGTCCTTCAATGATGCTTATCTTAACTGAAATGTGCTCTCTTAGAAGAGTGAATCTTCTCATTTTACTTTCTCTTTCATCATTAAGAGTTCTTATATCATCATTCAATTTATTGATTCTCTTTTCACAATCTAATATCTTTTCATTCGGGCTAGTTAACAGTTTTACCTCTGTTTGAGTTTCTATCTCTTTTGCTCTTATCTTCTCAGTCAATTTTGATACATGATTTTCTATATTTTTACACTATATATACAAAGTTTTTCCTCTGTCCAAATTCCTTCTTAAGTCCTTTATACACACATCAAAATTATTGATATCATTTCTGATATTCTAACAAATATCATGAACTACTTTAGCCTCATAGGCTTCCTAAGCCTTTACTATAGCTATGTCTGAAAAGTTAGTGAATTCATTATCAAATGCCTTCATAAATTCTTTATCTTTTACCCATGGATCTGCCTCAGTTATTTGACTAGTCACAACACTCTACAACTTCTCTGTTACTTCCATCAATGATCCTTCAAGGCTTTTTACCTTCTTGTTCTTACCAATAATTTTGTTAAGGGATGAGATCAACTCCATTCAATCATCATCATCAACTTATTTCTCAAAATTAGCAAAAATTGATTCTATCTATGGTTTCTTTGTTGTAATCTCAGGCGTAGGACTGATTTCTACTTTTCTTGGTGCTCCTTTTTGTCCTTCAACCTCTGTATTTACTTGAATCTCTGCTTGTTTTTCTCCTTCTTTCCTCATTTCCTTCCTTTCTTCCTCAACTGATTAGTCATGTTCCTCTAAGGCCAAATTGTCAACAATGTTCTCAAGGTTTCTAAAAGGATTGTCATCACTATCTAGTGTGATATGAGTTCCTTCTAGATTCATTCATTCATCTTCAATGTTAATTTATGGTGGTGGAGAGGGACTTTTCTGGTGCTCAGCTTCCAAAGCTTGATCTGCTACACTTGAGTGCTTACCAACACCTGTAGTCATTACCTTTATGATTTCTTGTTCAGTTTCCTTATTAATTTCTTCATAATTTCCTCCCATTATCTGAATTGTTCTTCTTTTTGTTCTCAAATGAATACCAAGATCTTTCATGATTTCCTTGAAGTGATCTTCATCTCTAATATCATAGAGCTTTCTCACAAAATTTTCTCTGATCTTATTGTCTTCTTTAGCTGCTCTCTTCTTCCTGTTTACTAATTTCTCATAAAAACCATCAGGTATCTTCCCTTGCATAGTATCAAATTTCTTATCTACTAAGATCAAGTTCCTGACAACTGCATTCTCCAAGTTTAATCTTTCTGAATAATTGTATAGCTCATAATATTTTTTCATCTTGGAAAAGTCTCCATCATTAATAATTTGATCATTTACCTTTTCTATCTTTGGTTTCCATTTCTTCTTCTTGACTTCAGTATCTTCATCATCTTTAATTTTAGATACTTTCCTTTGTATGGGAGCAACTATTGTTTTATGTCTTTTACCTAGCCCAGTAGCCATTTCCTTTACTATTTTACTTGGTGGAGTGGCGGAAGATCTTGTAAATTTTCTTGCTTCCTATTCCTTTTCAACTTTCTCCATCTTCACTACATTCTAGATATTTTCAGGCTCATCTCCAATTGATGATAGGGGTGGAACAAACAAAAATTCTTTTTGTCCAATGTCTCTTAGCACTGCTGCAGTATTTTTTACAATTAGTAATTCTTGTTCTGAGATTCCTCTAACCTTAAGAATTTTCTTAATGGTTCTTTCAAATCTCTTCTTTGATAACTTTTCTTCTTGTATAGACTTTGTGGAGTTAAAGTTCTCCTCAAAAGTCCCAAATCTAGTGTTTCTTACTGTTAGAATAACTAAGAGGGGGGTGAATCAATTATCCAGTGTCCCAAATCAAAATGTATAATCCAAAACAAATTCTTCAATTTTTTCTACTTGATAAAAAAAAAATACTTTCATTGTCTATTTTTTTACCAATTGTTAGCCTAAACTTTATAATAGTTACCAATTAAATCTAACATGTAATATGAAAAGTATGATAACAAACAAATATCACAATCAACACATAACACAAGAGATTTAATGTAGAAACCCCGTGAAGGGAAAAACCACCTGGGACCGGCAACCCAAAATTGTTCACTCTTCTGAAGTGAGGTCAGTGAAGACCCAACCCTATTAAAGGTTACATACACACTGTTAGGTGTGACCTTGTTAGAGGATTTTAGACCAGAAGTTATCATCCAACCAGCAGTCACTCTGGGGTTGACAGCATAATAATGTTCACTTTATGAATGAAACACCAAAAGACTTTCATAGTCCACTCGGTTAAGAGATTTGACTGTGTATAATGGTTAAATATGTAATAGTAGATGATCTACCTTGAAACAACTTCAATTGTAGTTTACAGATCAATTTTCAGCTCATTCAAATCTTTTTGATCAATATACCACTTCATATTTAATACTATATCAACTTACTGTCTATTGGTAATTACGCTCCGTAGCTCGGTAATTATTTTGCAGCTCGGTTCTCATTAACCACTATGATCAGAATGCATGACAACTTGTTCACAGTTGAATCCTGATAGCAATATCACAACTTGTTCATGCGATAATTTTGTAGTATCTTCTTCCTCCAGTGATATTTCAATAATGAAACCAATGTCTCTTATATAGACGAGTAAATAATTTTATTTTCCTCCATTAGATTTTGCCGCTTAATCATATTCATAGATTTTTCCACTTTAGGCTTCTTTGGTTGATGTGTCAGTAACACATTTCAACCTACTCCATTAGATCCTTTTGATTTATTTTAGCCATTGATCTTTATAACAAACCTTATCTATTACCTAGATTTCATACACTTTATAGCTCATCACTCTATCGGCTAAACTGATCATTTAATTCATTTCTATTCTTCTTGGTTAACAAAGAAATGCATTGGTGAACACAAGGTTGGTTAACACTATGCTTGATATACACTACATTCTCTCAGTGTATACTAGAATGCTTTATTTACCAACAACACTACTTTGTGTCGTTAAGCTCTATCCTTCATCATAGATGAATGCAACATAATAAAGTCAATTTCATCATGTCATAGACTCATCAAAAAATTAATCTATGTATTCCTTATCCTCATCTGATGTATACATCTTCCTCATGTAGATATTTATGTTCTTCATCTCTTTAACCTTTCTTCAAATGTGTTGGTATAGTAAGTTAGCTGATAAGTATTGTCAAGCTAGTTGATATCAATGACAACATAATATTGATTTAATCATCTTGCATATCTAATTAGCAACTCCTTAGTAATCTTGAATTATAGATTCTCCATTCAGTTTCTAAATCAGTTGTAGTTCATCAATCTCTCCCTTTGGCATTGATGGCAACTCAAGTAATATGAAATGTACCATACACATACCAAACATGTATTCTACAACTTTGTGATCAAATGCTTTGCTAAGCTCATACAACATTAATATGTTTAATCACTACATTAGTAAACATCATTATCAAATACAACTTTTTCATTATGTAGATATAATCTTTTCAGCTCTCAGGTTCCTGTTCCTATTTCTTTTAGATTATCTCTCCCTTAGATAGTCCTCATCGGTGGATATTCTCTCCTTTTCCTTTCCATTTTATTTATCTCTCCCTTTGAAAAAAATGCCAAAGAAACAAATAAATAATCAGCTCTTGTAGTAGCTAAGTAACTCTCTATTGTCCAATACAATCTTTGTATCTTTGTATACTGATATCCCAATCTGTTTCAATTCTTCAAACTTAATCACAACCTTGAACATTATCCAAAGTGTGAACTATGCTACATCAACATGTGTGATCTTCTGATAAAATTAGGTTGATGCAACATCCAGATCACATTACTGACTGATAGATAGGGGACGGACCCCAAGTCTAGTCCTCATATATTCAAATGTGCCTTCGGTAGAGGCTTTGTAAAGATATTTGCAAGTTGTTCTTTGGATGTAACAAATTCTAACTTCACTTGCTTTTCTTGCACTTTTTCTCTTATGTAGTGATACTTAATTGATATATGCTTTGTCTTAAAGTGCATCACTAGATTCTTTGAAATATTGATAGCACTTGTGTTGTCACAATATATAATCACCGAGTCAATGATTACCTCATTCATTCCTTCCAACACTTTCCTAATATATGCAATATTTGAGCAATTAGTAGCAGCAACAACATACTCTACTTCAGCTATAGACTAAGAAATACAAGCCTACTTTTTACTTGTCCAGGTTACAAGTCTTTCACCAAAGAAAAATGCTCCTTTAGTGGTACTTTTTCTATCATCCACATTTCCAACCCAATCAGCATCGGTATAAACCTTCAACTCAAACTTACCTTCCTTAGGATACCATAATCCATAACCATCTATATTTTTTAGGTATCTTAAGATCCTTTTAGTAGTAATCATGTGTGATTCTCTAGGATTAGTAGAATATCTAGCAAAAATTCCCACAACATGTGCTATATCTAGTCTACTGTGAACTACATACATTAGCTTACCAATCATGGATCGATAAAGTGTCTAGTTTACCTATGTAGTTTCATCTTCCTTTGTCAGTTTACTTCTAGTAGCCATCAGTATTCCTACAGGTTTAGCATCTTCCATGCCAAATGTCTTCAAGACTTCCTTTATGTACTTGGACTGTGTGATGAATATCCCATCACTCTGTTGAATCACTTGTAATCCAAGAAAGAATTTAATCTCTCCAAACATAGAAATTTCAAACTCATTCCTCATGTCATCAGAAAAATATTTACATACATGATCTTGACCTCCAAAAATAATATCATCAACAAAAATTTCAGGAATAAGAATAGTGTCATCAGTATCACCTTTCATGTACAAATTTTTTTTTCTCACTAGTTCTTACAAATCCAATACTTAACAAATAAGTATGTAGCCTTTCATACCATGCTCTCGATGCTTGCTTCAAACCATATAGAAATTTGTGTAATCTACATACCATGTTTTTGTTGTCTGGATCAACGAATCCTTCAGGTTGTTCTATGTAGACCTCTTCTTCAAGTATACCATTCAGAAATGCTAACTTCATATCCATTTGATAAACCTTAAATTTCTTGTGTGCAACATATGCAATTAGCATTCTAACACCTTCCAATCTAGCAATAGGCAAAAATATCACACCATAGTCAATGTCTTCTTCTTGTGCATATCCCTTGCATACCAATCTCACTTTATTTCTTGTCACTTCACCACTTTCATTCAGCTTGTTTCTGAATATCCATTTAGTAATGATAAAATTCTTATCTTTAGGTCAGGTTACTAAGGACCAAGTTTTTCTTGTCTCTATTTCCTCTATTTCCTCCTTCATTGCATTAACCCATTCTTCATTCTCTAATGCAACTTTCACATTCTTTGGTTCAAATTCACAAACTAGACATGTACCTTGTCTTTTTTTGCTTCTAGTCTGCATGCTAGCTTGTCTGTCTCCAATAATTTGTCTCAAGATGATGTCTTCTAAAAAAACTAGCTAGTACTCAGTTTCTTCCTTCTTGTTCATCCTGTTCAGGTTCATGTGCTTACTCGGTAGCACCATCTTGTTCATCAGTTTCCCTTTCCTATTCCTCAAGGTTATTGTCCTATTGACCGGTTATCATAGGTTGTGACTTCAATAGATAATTAGGAAGTTTAATGTAAGTGAATCTACCATAGTCTTCTGGTTCCTTTCTTTCTTCTATGTTCTTGTCATCAAACTCATCAACACCAACATTAGTACTTTCAATCATCTTATTTGTAACCTTATTCACACATTTGTATGCTTTACTCTTAGTAGAATATCCTAAGAATATTCCTTCATCACCTTTAGAATCAAATTTACCATTTCTCTCATCTTTCAGAATAAAACATTTTCTTCCAAAAATCTTGAAATAACTTACAGTAGGTTTGTGTCCAAACCATAGTTCATAAGGTGTCCAGTTGGTGTCCTTCTAAACCTGTACTCAGTTAAGCACATATATAGCTGCACTAACAGCTTCCCTCCAATATGTCTAAGAAACATTCTTTTGTATCATCAGTGTTCTAGCACAATCAATTATTGACCCATTCCTTCTTTCAGAAATCCCATTTTGCTGAGGTGTTCTCAGTGCAAAGACCTGTCTCTTAATACCATTCTCATTACAGAAATTAGTAAATTCATTAGAAATAAATTCACCTCCTCTATCAGATCTTAAGCACTTAATTTCTTTACCAATCTTTTTTTCTACCTTTTCCTTATACCACTTAAACATCTTAAAAGCTTTGAATTTCTCTTTCAAGAACATAATAGTCATCAATCTAGTATAGTCATCAACAAAAAGAATAAAATATATATCACCATAATAGCTCTGAGTTCTCATAGGACCACGTAGGTTGGTATGAACCAACTCAAGTATCTTCTTCGTTGAGTAGTCTTTTCTCTTAAAATTGGAGTTAGTCATCTTATTTTTTTGACATTCATGGCACATAGCATGATCCAGTTTTAACAAGTTAGGCAACCCTCTAACTCTTTTCTTCTTACTAATCTTGATCATGTTATCAAAATTCACATGACATAACCTCTTATGCCATAACCACGTGTCTTCATTCTTCATTAATAAACAAGAAGATTGATCAATATCAAGATAAAATAGATTATGTCTGGATTGTGTACTGGTTCCGACAAGTCTTCCTCCATCATCATAGATTCTCACCTTTCTACTCTCAAAAGCAAGTCAGTGGCTTGAGTTATTCAGTTGTACCAAACTTAACAAATTATAGTTCAATCCATCTGCCTAATATGCATTTCCACATTTTATTCTATCATTAATCATCGGTGAACCTTTACCTCTTACCATACAAGGTGCATCATTTCCCATTCTAACAGATCCTCCATCATATTCATCAAGTAGATCAAATTTCTCTATATCACCAATCATATGATGTGTACAACCACTGTCTATGATCCATGTATCATTTCTTCTTACTTTAGAGATTAGTGTTGTTTCTTCATGTTTCTCTTCTTTCTCTAAATCATCTTTCATAGCAAAAAATACTATTTCTACATCATCATCAGTGTCAGATTCAGATTCAAATTCTTTGGCCATGTAACATATCTTTTTCCCTTTTTCATAGCTATCTTAGTTATCTCTATTATTGTGTCGGTAGCCTTTGTTGACTCTTCTCCCATAGCTTCCTTCAGATCTGTCTTTGGATCTATCATCATATTTCTTATTTGGACATCTAGCAATGATGTGGCCAACTTCTTTACAATTAAAACATGCTAAGGGTAGCTTGCCTCTATACCTTCCTTTACCTTTGGGCAATCTTCTAGCCATAAGAGCTTCAAGCTCATCCAATTCATCATCGATATTACTATCACTATCATTATTCTTATCATTCCTATTACTAGACATACCAATCTTCAAATAAGACATGAAAGTAGATTCAATAGAAGGTACAACACTATTGTCAAAATTATTCAATTCAAAGGTTGTAAGCTTATCGATCATTGTGTCAAGAGTAAGATTGAATGTGGCTCTTGTTTTATGAATTGCAGAGATACTGATCACATAAACTAGCACCAAAGTTCTGAGAATCTTGCTTATCACTGTTTCATCATCAATAACTCCACTGGATGCTCTAATAGCATGTACTACCTCTTTCAGTCTATTTGTGTATTGCACAATGTTCTCACCTTCTTTCATCTTCATATCATCAAATCGACCTCTTTGGCTTTCTGCTCTAGCTCTCTTAACATTCACATCTCCACTGTATATTAGAGTCATTTCATCCCACATGGCTTTGGCAGTTGTGCATCCCTTAATGTCTTCAAATTCAGCATCGGTATAGGTAGCAACAAGTTCCATCATAGTAATATTGTGTTCATGCATGTCCTTTAGTTGATCAAGTGTCAGGGGACCTGGTGTTAGTTCAATGTAGCCATTCTCCATCAGTTCTAGTGTAGAATTCCAAATTCCAGATATGTGCAACTTCATTAGGCTTTTCGATACTGTGAAGTTATCTTTGTTCAGCTTTGGTACTTCCCTCTTATACATCTTGAGACCTTTTTGTTGGATTCCTCAAAACTCTATTCTAAGAAACCACAAATCTGATACCAATTGTTAGAATAACTGAGAGGGGGGTGAATCAGTTATCCAGTGTCTCAAATCAAAATGTATAATCTAAAAAAAATTCTTCAATTTCTACTACTCGGTAAACATAAAATACTTTCACTTTCTATGTTTTTATCGATTGTTAGTCTAAAATTTATAACAGTTACTGATTAAATCTAACATGTAGTATGCAAAGTATGATAAAAAACAAATATCACAATCAACACATAACACAAGAGATTTAACATGGAAACCCTATGAAGGGAAAAACCACCTGGGACCAACAACCCAAAATTGTTCACTCTTCTGAAGTGAGGTTGGTGAAGACCCAACCCTGTTAAAGGTTACATACACACTGTTAGGTGTGACCTTGTTAGAGGATTTCAGACTAGAAGTTATCATCCAACCAACAATCACTCTGGGGTTGACAGGATAACAATGTTCACTCTATGAATGAAACACCAAAAGACTTTCATAGTCCACTTGGTTAAGAGATTTGACTATGTACAATGGTTAAATATGTAACAGTAGATGATCTATCTTGAAACAACTTCAATTGCAGTTTATAGATCAATGTTCAACTCATTCAAATCTTTCTGATCAATATACCACTTCAGATTTAATACTATATCAACTTATTATCTATCGGTAATTACTCTTTGTAACTCGGTAATTGTTCTACAGCTCGGTTCTCATTAACTGGTATGATCAGAATGCATGACAACTTGTTCATGTGATAATTCTACAATATCTTCTTCCTTTGGTGATATTTCAACAATGAAACCAATGTCTCTTATATAGATGAGTAAATCATTTTCTTTTCCTCCATCAGTTTTTGTCGCTTAATCATATTCATAGATTTTTCCACTTTAAGCTTCTTCGGTTGATGTGTCAGTAACACATTTTAACCTACTCCATTAGATCCTTTTGATTTATGTTAGCCGTCAATCTTTATAACAAACCTTATATGTTACCTCAATTTCATACACTTTACAACTCATCACTCTATTAGCTAAACTGATCATTTAATTCCTTTTTGTTCTGATTGGTTAATAAAGAAATGCATCAGTGACCACAAGCTCGATTAACACTATGCTCAGTATACACTACATTCCGTCAATGTATACTAGAATGCTTTATTTACTGACAACACTACTTTGTATCTTTCAGCTCTATCCTTCATCATAGATGAATGCAACATAATAAAGTCAATTTCATCAAGTGATAGACTCTTCAAAACATTACTCAGTGTATTCCTTATCCTCATCTGATGTATACATCTTCCTCATGTAGATATTTATGTTCTTCATCTCTTTCACGTTTCTTCATATGTGTCGGTATAGTAAATTAGCTGATAAGTATTGTCAAGCTAGTTGACATCAATGACAACATAATACTAATTTAATCATCTTGCATATCTAATGAGCAACTCCTTAGTAATCTTGAATTACATATTCTCCATTCAGGTTCTAAATCAGTTGTAGTTCATCAGTTTACATCCAATTTACTTTAAAATAATCTATTCACATATTCTTCTACTTCAACTTTAGAAATTTCATATCCAAGAGGTTCTTTGAATTCTACTCTAGGTTCAAATACTTCAATAAAGGTAAAGTTAGTGTCAACCATAAAGCATATTTTATCTTTGTACTTCTCAACTATAGCCTGTGGGATTCTTGATCTTTTCTTCATGAAGTTCTGAAATGATTTGATTACTAAGGTTACACTCTCATTAACCTTGTCTATAGGATATCTCATATACACTTTCTTAATTCTATCCATGGTGGTTCTATTATCATTCTAGTCTTCTCTAATAGTGAATGGAAATCTTTTCAGCAAATGAAAAAACATATATGTAATCAAGGATGAGAATCTAAACTATGAGCTTTTAGTCTTCTTAATCTTCTCAAGGTTCTCAAATAACTAAATTCTCAGAATTTCACACATATCCACTTGAACTTTATCAACACACATCAAATAGGTTGCATGAATTATTCCAGCTGCCATGTCATCTTCTCTAGAGTTAGCAAAAAACTTGGATGTTAAGATCTTGCATAAATATCTAACATCATCTTGTTGTATCTTGGTGATTACTATTCCTCTACCATTGTAGGATGACTTAGTATTGTCCAGTACAATTTTCTTCACATTTTTATCATTAAATGCTATAACTCTAGATTTTGATAAACTAGTCACTTCATGAATTAGGTTTGTTGTTATATCAATCACTCTATCATCTAACCAAAACTTCCCATTATGAATTCTACTCAAAATGATTTTGGTGCATTCATCATCATAAAATTCATGTTGTAGTGAATACCTTGCGATTTCATTTTCATTCAGATGTTCAAATCCTACTTTCAATGACATATCCTGATTGTATAGTTTCTCATATTCCTTAGTAAAATCACTTTCACTGAGGGTTTCAAGTTTGCATCCCAAATAGCCTCTAAAATTCTCTAAATGTAGAACTTCATCTGGTATGGATGATAATGCTAGTCTAGGTTCTTCTTCCAAGGGTTCTACTGGTTCCCTTTTAATCTTAGGTCTAATTGTATCTCTTATGCTATCAAAAAATGAAACATCCATATCTTCTACAAATTATCTAACTGACCGATAGATTTTCTTAGTAAAATACCTTAATTTCATGATTTAGGGCTTTGCATAGATCCGACACAAAGTTCTTTCCCCAAATCCTTCAAACTTCCTTCAATCACTACTGCTTTGATCTCCTTAACACTTATAGTCACTTCAATGATTAACTAATACCAATCATAAGCTTTTAACTTCAAGATTCTAACATCGCATTCAATTCATTTGCTGCTTCTTTCCAAAAAGTTGTTCATGCTTTCCTACAAAACTTCAAACTTCTTGCGAACTCACATAACTTCATATTAGCTCATGTGCTCTTATCCATAGCATCATTACATCACATACTACCTTACATTAATTGCACAAGACTCAATTCATCCTATACTAACTTCTACACTATCCTAAGTTCCTATTCTAATGCATTCTTTATGAATTAAGTACTTTGAGATGGGTTAGGAAGAGATTCAATCTTATGATTAGATACTTCACCTTTCATATTACCTTTTGTGCTGAATGTGTCTCCTTGACCCGTGGGTTTAGAAAATTTCACTTCTTTTGAATTACTACAGCATCCTCTTTGATTGTTTCTTGCATTCTCATTTCTCATTGTATAACTTCAAGGATTACGGTTTCTCATGTTATTCATTTTGAAAAACCTTTCTGTATGACCAAATTTCTTGCATATTTGACAAACTATTCCATTGTTTCCATATCTCAGTCCAGTCTACCTGATTTGTGATCTGCAATTCCTTGCAATGTGTCCAATCTTATTACATCTATAACATACTACTCCATTTCTTATGTTTATATCTTCATTAGGTCTCTTATCTAGATGGTTAGTATCTCTAAACATTCTACTATTATTATTATCATTAGATCTAGGCTTCTTACATTCAATAGCTTTATGTCCAAAACCATGACAATTATAACAATAACCATTAAGAGGTTTAAATTTCTTACCTGTACAGTCTTTCTTCATATGACCAAAAGTATTACATGCAAAACATATACCTTTAAATTCTCTTTGCGTATCTTTAGGTGATTCTTCTTGTTTAGGTGGTTCTTCTTCTTTAGGTATATCCTCAGGATTGTTAGCTTCATTAGATTTCTTTTCATCTATGTTTTTAGAAACTTTTATATCTAGTTCCTTGCTTTCTTCACTTACCTTAGATGAGTTAAATCCAAGACCAATTTTATCATATAATGGCTTTTGATAAGACATTTGCTCATCAATCTTCTCACTAGTGGAATATAGTCTCTCAAGCTATTTCTTAGACTAAGTCAGTTCACCTTTCACAATTATATTGTACTTTTCAAGTTCAGCATACTTCAATTTTGTTTTCTCAAGTTTAGATATCACTTTACAAAGTTTAGATTTCAGATCTTCATTCTTAGATTTCAGATTTTCTTCATTCTTGTTGTTTCCATCTTTCAAACTCAATTTCATATTTACTATCTTCAATTCATGTTTAAGGATCTCATTTTCTTTTTCTAGATTTTCATCACAATCTTCAAATTGAATTGTAGATTCCTTTTTTGATTTTAGTTCTCCCAGCTTCTTTTTCATCTTTTCAATGAGGTTCTTTGCATCATCATATTTTCCTTTGAGAGTATCTCTTTCTTTAGTAGTAT
Source organism: Chamaecyparis obtusa (assembly GCA_027943335.1). Classification (NCBI taxonomy): domain Eukaryota; kingdom Viridiplantae; phylum Streptophyta; class Pinopsida; order Cupressales; family Cupressaceae; genus Chamaecyparis; species Chamaecyparis obtusa. Next base: position 147,465 of record BSBK01001310.1, on the reverse strand, counting down.
ATCAATTTGTTCAAAAGATTCTTCAAGATTCTTCTATAACTTATCCATATCCATAGAGATCTTACTCAAGCTACTAGGCTTTCTTTGAATGATTCCTTTCTGAGTAACTAAGCTCTAATACCAATTGTTATAAATAGGGAATATTGAGAGGGGGGGGGGGGGGGTGAATCAGTATTCTACAAAATTTTAATTTTTTCCAATTATGGATATAATAGATTAATTTGATGCTTGCAAAACAAAGTAAACTAAATAGCATGCATAGCAATAAATAAAATGAACTCATAACACATTATTTGTTCTCAAGGAAACCCTGGCCAAGGGAAACCCTGGTGGGGATGATGCCCACAACGATCCACTAATCAAAAGTATCATGTTAAGGATGTTGACCCTGTTAGGAACCTGTCACATACATATAGTGTCTCAATCTTGATTAAGGGACTCTAGGCCTTGTTAGAAGCCTCAACCCTACTCAGAGTTGGTAGTACAAATTAAATTGATTACAAGATGAGCCCACTGCCCAATAATGTAATGTACAATGATTTTTGATTACGAAAAGGGAAATTTATATAACCTTTTACTACTTCACTTTCATATACAAAGTCTTCTTTCTTGAATTTCACAATTTATAACTTTGCATCATTATCTTTCACATACATATGTTCTACTACTTATCTTCGCATTACATATATCTTACATTTATACAAATTATTAGGACTAATAACTTTTACAATCAGCTTTACAAAAGATAAAGCACTTCACAAAAATACATATTAACCTGTTCTTTTGAAGGGTTAACATCTAGGATGTTTTCCATTTATATGATTAAGTTATTATTTTGATAAACAAAATAATCCCTTAACTATTTACTGATTCTGTCTTCTGTCTTTATCTTGTCAGCTTCAACTTTGTCTTTGTAATACTATAATAACTTCTTCTGTGCATGCCATATAGACTTGCACTCTTAGGAGAGTCTTCAATATACATCATATTATCCATGTTCAAGTGTACAAGGAATGAACTTACTTCTATCAACATCGCCAATCAAAATTGTCTTTAGTTAGACTAGGAAAATGTTGCTTACACTTAGACAATTTTGTTCTACACTCTATCACAACTTATCTCTATCATATGCAGTCTTCATATAGATGATATGTTTCCATAATGACAACATCTAGATATCTAACTCAACCAAATTGAAAACACATAGTCTCGGCAAAAGGAATAGAGGTAGACCCCACAAAATTCAAAGCAATAATAGAAATGGGGGAACCTAGAACTATGAGCCAAATGAGATCACTCTAGGTAGACTCCAATCAATTAGAAGGTTCAGCTCACAATTAGCAAAAAAATGACATTCTTTTACTCAACTCCTTCATAAGGACATAGTATTTAGATGGGATGAAAAGTGTGAAGAAGCTTTCACGTTACTCAAAAAGTATCTCATGAATCCTCCAATTTTGATGGTGCCAATAAGAGGAAAGCCTTTGATATTTTACATTTCAATGACAAAACATTCTTTAGGGGCACTTTTGGCTCAAGAAGATAAAAATGGAAAATAGAAAGCTATTTACTACATAAGCAGAACCTTGGTGAAATATGAGTTAAACTATAGTTTCATAGAAAGAGCATGTTTGGTGGTAGTTTTTTCTTCCCCAAAACTATGACATTATATGTTATCTCATAAGATCAAACTCATAGAAAAAATTGATCCATTGAAGTATCTTCTAAGAAAAATAGCTTTGACATAAAGGATGGCCAAATGGGTCATGGTGTTGAGTGAATTTAATATAGTTTTGGAAATTTCTCTATACTAGTGTATATGACTTAATATAGTGTTGTCATTATGGAAACAAATTCATATAGTGTTTTGGAGTCAGCGCACTTGACGAGAATATCATAAATTGGCTAAGTGTTGAAGAATGGACAATATACAAAGTACCTGAAGGTCAGAGTGTGAGTGCACATGCATGTGAAATAATTATGATATGCACCCTAGAATTTAAGTTGGTAAGATCATATTAATGCTAAGTCTAAGAGCGCATGATCAGAAGATTCAATATGAGGAAGATACAGAGAGTTTAAGTTGCACAGGCAATGAATGCCAGAGAAGAATAGTGGAAGCAGTCAACTGTTGGTATTTTGGTTTGCGGTTATATTATTATGTTTTAAAAGCTATGTACCTATTGTAATTAGGTTTTTGACATGTAATTATGTTTTTTTGTAAACACGCTTGAGCCAATTCAATTGGAAGAGTTGTATGTAATAGGTTAAAGGGCCAACCTAGTTATTTGTTTTGTATGTGCATATAAATATTAAATGCGCCCATTGTAATTGGTATGAGAGTTGAAATAGAGTTGAGACAAGAAGAGAAGAAGTGTGTGAAAATTTGATAAGATGTATTAGAGCTTTGCAAGAGGTCAAAGCATTAGTGCACTAAAGGAACTGATTAGACAAGAAGTGTCACAGTGACAATTCATTCAACGGATATAGTGTGTATCTAAGATCATAAGGTTGTAGCCTTCACCACTTGAACAGTAAGATCTAGGATAGTACATCCACACCCCTAACATGGTTTATCATAAAATATTCCTAATAGGGTCCAACCCTTGACAAGGTCACTATACTAAATATATTGTAAAGGAACTCCTAACAAGGTGAATGATCTTCTAATAAGGATCATAAAACACTAGTACAAAATATTAGTGGGTGTCAATTCCCACTAAGGTTTTTACCTATTTGGGTTTCCCCATAACTGTATTGGTGTTATGTGTTGTGCTCATGTTTCATGTTTATGTTGATGTTTATTGTTGTAAGAATTTGCAAATAGCAAATATTGAACCAAATCAAGAGGTTGAAGAAAAGCACAAGAGAGAAAATATGAATGCAAGGATGGATTGAATAGATCCAATGAATTAATCATATTCACCAATTGATGTGAAATTATTACATAATAGGCCTCCTTATATAGGAAAGGCAATATAAGAGTGATAAGGAGCTGATAAGCTATCACCTATGCTATGTGTAATCACATGTCCACCAAATGTGGATCATCCTCCAATATGCAATAAAGTATGTGCATTGGATTAGGATGATAATGTGATAAGAGCACAAAAGGTGGATCTCACACACAAAAAATTATGTGAAGACAACTATCACACCAAAAGTGGAATTTCTCCTACACCATGTGCTTATTAGATGTGCACACTCTTAGGTGTCTCAATCACAAACTAATATGCAATGCATTAACCTAAGTAAGATTAAGTAAAGTGTAATTAGGAATAATTAATTACACCAAAACCCCCCCTTAAGTGCAACTTAGGGTAATGCACTTAAACTCACAATGCAAGATGGGTCTCGACTACTAGGCCATGTTAGGTACCCTTGTACAAGATACATGAAATGCATAACTCTCATAAAGTGGAGAAAGAGGGAAAACCTCATGGGAAAAACCCTCCCCCAAAAAGAGAGAAGAAAACAAGATGCATGGATGGAGTGCTCAAGACCCCCCAAGAACTACATACACCATGTATATATAAAGGAGTATCCCCCCATAAGAAGGATAGTTGGAGACATGATATCCCCCACATAATGTAGAAGCTCCCATGTTGATGAAGAGTACCTGCAAACAATAGTTAAGCCAATGCTTACAAGAAACATGTCTCCCCTTAGGAAGAAATAGATACATCAAATGATGAAGAAGCCAATCCTTGTGCAAATGGAAGGAGGAAGAAGATGAAGGTCTCCATGAATGAACCTCTGAAGACTAAGTAGGAATCTCCAAGCTCAAAGAATCAATCACCTCATGTGACAAATCAAGTGAAGAAGGAGAAGAATCAAGTACACCAATCTCCAAAGAAGGTGAAGAAGTATCCCCATCTATGATGAAACCATCATCAAGGGAAAGAGAAACTCCCTCATGTATGTCTTCCAAATCTACATCATGAGAATCAAAAAATGCTAAAGATGCATCCAAGTAGTCATCACACTCTACAAGATCTGAAACACTATGATCATCCTGCTGAATAGTAGAGCCCATGTCTGAAGAAGTAGGAGATGGAGGAGTAGGAAGATCAACACTTTTCTCAACAACAAAATGATTCAAGTGCTGAAAGTTCTCCTCATAATTATCCCTTGGCAAAGGGATGGGTACATCATGAATATCATCATCATTATCAACAAAAGTGGAAAAAGAATACAAGTGTGATGTATGATCAACAACTCCCATAGCTATGACATTTCTAGTCTCCATGTCCCTAATGTAGACATAATCAGGAGTGAACTCAACAATTTTACCTTGTTCCCCATGTGTAATTTGGTAAATAGAAAGAAGATTAGTGGTCAAGGATGGTACACAAAGAACATCATTAAATGTTGCCTCTCCTATAGGAATAGAACCTTTCCCACAAACTCTCATGAATGTGTTGTTACCCATCAAAATATTAGGAGAATTACAAGGCTCAATAGAAGAAAACATATCCATAGAAGATTCCATATGATGTGATGCACCTGAATCAAGAAGCCATTTACCTTGCTCAAGATGTGTGGAAGCCATGAGTGCTTGTCCTTTACCTTTATCTTTGGATGATGATGTAGATGTAGAAGCTACCGATTGTGTAGTAGAAGAAGGAGAAAACACTGATGAGGGAAACTTAATGTTGTGTTTCTGACTAATGTGAGTTAGCTCATCAATCTTCTTTTGAAAACACTTATGCTCATCATGTCCTAACTTTTGACAATATGCACATTTATCTCTCTTTCTTCTAGATGATTCCTCTCTTGAAGAGGACAATTCAATACTTTTTGGTGAAGAAGATTCATTACCTTTGTCATGAGGCTTAGGATCCTTATTGTGTTTCTTTCCTTTTCCATTAGAAGCCTTTGAAGTAGACTCACTTGCAATCAATGCTTGATGTTTGGAAGGCTTCAACTGACCCATGTGTGCTAACTTTGCTTGTTCCCTTGTGAGCTGTGCTCCAAATTCATCAAGAGAGGGCAATTTGTATGCACTACCAAGAGCATCCATAGTAGCATAGAATGTAGAAACAAAGATAGAATAATCAGAACCAAGCTTGGAAAGAATAGAAAAGATCAATTGTTCATCCCCTTTAACAATGCCACATGAAGAAAGCTCCAATCTAATAGTATTGAACTTAGAGTAAAAATCTTGAATATTGTCAAAATCCCTAGGATTTAGACCTATGAGATCATTCTCTAATGTAAATTTTCTCATTCTGTCAGGTTTACCAAAGAGTCCTTCCAATGTGATCCAAGCATCATGAGGATGTGTGCAAGATGCAATATGAAAGAGCATGTCACGAGAGATGGATGATCTAAGAGAGCCAAGTGCTTTATCCCTTCTATCAAACCATTTTCACCTTTCTACAACACCTATTTGAGGTTCTTGATCCTACCCAAGAGTCATTCTAAGCAATCCAAGACTCAACAAATGATCACTTAAAGAAACTTTCCATTCATGGTAGTTATATGGAGTGAGGATTTTAACCTTTGAATTATCCATATTGACACCAAATAATGACTGATAACTATTGATAACTTCTTCAAATGACTGATACAAATCAAAAAATTGAAATCCAAGGATTAGCCAAGTGCAAATATAGCCCCAAAATGATATATTTCTGAAAGTGATATGTCTACCCAAAATCACTCAAATCTAATTATAGATCTGGAAAGTAGATGAAAAATCATGCACTTTCAAAAAAAAATTCACATCAAAATGTTACTGTATGTGCCCAAACAAAGGCCTGGAAGTTGCAGAAATCAGGAACAGATAGGTATAGTCACCAAAAATAGCAATTTCTAACAAATGTGGCCACCAAAATGCAAAATCAACACCACCACTAAAAAGTTCAAGAAATTCTATCCAATTTTAAAAAAAAAATTGCACCTGATTTGGAGCCCGAATGACCAAGTTAAGGCCTCTCAAAGTTGGACTACAAAATTGAAAATGCAAATGGTGAGGGAAAAGAATTTTCAAACCCTCCTAATGTCAGTAGTTTGCTAGGTTAAATTTGATGGTCTGGAGGATGTAAAAAATGCCCAATTTGGCCTGTGCTGATAGCTAAATGAATGTCAATTCTAAATTTGTAAAAAAAAGTGACATCAGCAAAAAGTCATCTTGGTTGCTGAAATGGCAGATGACTGGATCGACCGTACTATCTATATGATTTCATGGTAGGGTGATAGGTGATGATGTAAGCACTGGGTTAGAGCATAGATGACATGGCCACCTACCATGTGGCTCTTTGTGATTCCACCACAGGCACTGATATGGCGGGGTCTGTGGGTCTTGGTGCTACTAACGAGGTCCCCATTGGCAGCCTTCATGGTAGGGACTACAGGTTGAGGAGGATGTCTACATGGAAAAGTGCAGAGCTATGTGGCAGAGAGGAGATCTGACTGAGGTGGTGGTGCACTGCAGGAAGGGCCGCTTATGGAGGTCCTCTTATCGGTGGCAGGCGGATCTGGTGAGCAGTGGCACTGTTGCAGTGGTGGATCTCACCGATTTTGGTGACGATGTGTCATGGTGGAGGCCCATGGTGGCAGGAGGTGAGATGACCACCGATGGGTGGAGTAGAGGTAGCCTATGGGTTGTAGGACTTGCACTCCGCTCAGTGGGGATTAATCCCACATTGAGTGTGCGGGGGCTTTCAATCCTTTTTATAAGTGCAAACCCCCGAAAGGAATTCAAAGCCAGCCGATTTGGGCTAGCCTACGGGCTTGAGTGTGGGCCCCGAGCCTGTTGGACATGCTGGGTGATGTGCCATGTACGCAGTGACTGGTGATGATGCCACACTATGTGTGACAGTTTATAGAATATTCTCTGACAAATGTGGGGCATGTACCAAGCCCTTAAAGGAATTTTTTACTAAATTTTTTTTTTGATAAAATGCAGAAATTAAAAAAATAATTTTTTTCTAAAAAATCATACCAAGAGGGCAGATCGGGCCATATGGTCCGATTTGCAAAATTTTTTGCCTCGGATTGGACTTTCGCCGAATATAGGCGAGTTTATAGTCAATTTTAACCAAAATAGCCTCCCAGACGCAATGGTGAGGTCAGATCTACTCCAAGATTCCTCTATCGCACATTGGTTGCTAGATCTAAGATTTGGACCTTCAAAACTTGCATCAAGCTCTCTTCAAATTGGATGATCTAAATGCTCCAATGGCTCTGATACCATGTAAGAATTTGCAAATAGAAAATATTGAACCAAGATCAAGAGGTTGAAGAAAAGCACAAGAGAGAAAATATGAATGCAAGGATGGATTGAATAGATCCAATGAATTAATCATATTCACCAATTGATGTGAAATGATTACATAATAGGCCTCCTTATATAGGAAAGGCAATATGAGAGAATTATAAGGAGCTGATAAGCTATCACCTATGCTAGGTGTAATCACATGTCCACCAAATGTGGATCATCCTCCAATATGAAATAAAGTATGTGCATTGGATTACGATGATAATGTGATAAGAGCACGAAAGGTGGATCTCACACACAATGAGATATGTGAAGACAACTATCACACCAAAAGTGGAATTTCTCCTACACCATGTGCTTATTAGATGTGCACACTCCTAGGTGTCTCAATCACAAACTACTATGCAATGCATTAACCTAAGTAAGATTAAGTAAAGTGTAATTAGGAATAATTAATTACACCAACAACTGTAAGTACTTAAGAATTCAAGTTAAAATTAAGAATAAAGAAAAAGATAAAATATAGTGAACACTAATTCACCCCCCCCCCCCCTCTCAATGTTCCCATTCCTAACAATTGGTATCAAAGCTCTGGTCCTTGGCAAATAATTTTAACCACTTGAGGAGATCATGGACAAAGCATAAATGAAACATCTGAAAAGAAATCTTGAAGCTTCTCTTGAAGACCTTGACAGATATGAAAAATAAATTGAAGAACTAAAAGAAAAAGTTAGTGATGCTCAAGTAGTAATCAAAAGGCTAAGAAAGGATTTGAAAGAATGATCTACCAATGATTTGGGGATAATGATCAAGAAGCTAAATGAAGATAATTCATCTCTGAAAGAAGAGATTGAAGAATTGGATGATAAGCTGACTAATAATCAAGAAGTCTATGATGAACATATCAAAGAGAACCTTCAACTCAATGAAGAATTGAGGCAAGAAAACATGGAAATCTTGGAGCTAAGGAACAACAAAGAAACCTTGGAATCTGAATTAAAAGAGGAAAAGAATCACATTGATAAATTGCACACCAGTTTTGATTTGATAGAATCTCAATTGTATGAAAGAAGATTTAAAGGAGATACTAGCTGCATTGGATACAATGAAGAACAAAATTAGATTGACAACATGCGAGCAAGAATGAAAGTACCAGAAGACACCTTAGATGCTAAGGAGACTGGAAGTTAGACTAAAGATCATGTTGAACCATCCAAGAATGAGCGCAAGATAGTAGATCAAACTTTTTATGCATGTAACAAGCATAGACATATAGCAAGGAACTCTATAGAGGTAAGACCTTTCAATGGTTATTATTATTCATGTAATAAATTTGGCCATAGAGCTGTGAATTATAAGACAAGTCAAAAACCCTAGCTCATCACACTAATTCATAAGTCTTTAAAGATTATTTGGAAAGTGATATACAAGTAAGTAATGGATACTGCCATTGTATTTGATGTAGCGGAGAAGAAGAGATATGCATTTAAGATGCATCCATTTAAATCCACACTAGATGACCTAGAAGGTGCATTCTCCCACACTCCCATAGTGAAACATAATAAAACCATGATGAGACCTAATAAAACCTTCATGGATGAGTATGCATAGTGGAATAATCATCCTATAGTGGAATATGCTACATCATATGAGTTCTACGAGTTGGAATGGATCAAAATCCTACTCAGCAAGATCCATGATGACTTATTTTGGATAGGTGAAGTGCCAGTCAGGATTATAGGAGACCTAATTCTTGAGATGATAGGCCTCTCAAGGACAGGTGTCATTCTTCCAATGAGTAAGGATGTGAGAAAAATCATTGAGAAAACATGCAAATCTATAAGTGATAGGTGTGGAATGACTATAGAGGCTGTTGAGAAAAAATACATCAAATTGATATCCATGATATTGGGGTATAGGTTTCAACACACCACCAGGGTGAATAGTGTGTCTATGGCCACAATTCTTGCAGCAATAAGACTTGTGAGAGAGAATGGAGAGTTCAATTTGTATGAGATCCTATATGCACAACTAATAGATAGCATCAAAGCTATTAAATATGACAAGACCAAGATATTCAGATTTGGGTCTTTGATCATATACATGTACTTCCACATTCTTGGAAAAGTGTCAGATTTGTATTTGGACAAGAGTATGCTCACAATTCCATAGATATCCTTTAAAGAAACTACTGAGAGTACACTAAGGGATTACATAACACTAGAATTGAAGAATTTTAGGGTTAAGATGTAGATGAGATATAAAATACTAGAGAGTATTGTAGAGAAATACAAAGATAGTATTTGTTTCATGGTTGATACTGATACAACATGCATGGAGGCCATTGAGCCAAGAACAAAGTGGATCCATCCACTTGGATATGAGGTTGATGAACAATTCCTAGAAGCATATGCACAAGTACTGTTATCAGCCCCTAAAGACCCTAATGAACCTAGACTGGGAACCTATGAAGAGAAAACAAGAGAAGTTGATGCATTTTTGAAAAGCACAGCAACAAAAGGGAAGGTTGCCAAGGTTACTTAAGATATTTTGAGAATTCATGGAGTATCACAAGTAGATTTAGACAAAGAAAGGCAAGATAAGATTGCTTTGGAAATAGAGATAGAATCTGAAGATCCAAAGATGAAGAAGGTGAAAATAGAGAAATCAAATGACAAGAAGGGTAAAGATGATATTACTCCTCCTATGTCCACAGTAATAGTTGACCTTACTACTCCTCTTGAGTATAAGGAAATGGCTAAGTGGAAGAAAGAGATTAGCACTGGTCATCCATCCTCATGAGTAACAAGGAATGATAAAAATACTCAAGCACCCCTAGAAGTAAGCTTCAAACCTAGTCTAAGTGTGTTCAGTACAAGGATCATTGATGAAGGAAGGATAGATCAAGTAGGGAAGTTATAAGAAAAATATAGTGAAATTAAAAAATCATAAATCCATGGAATGATTGTCAAACATATGCTAAAGTTCAAAAAGATAGTCCTAGAACTAAAGACTACAATTCCAGATAATGTGTGGAACATCCTAGAATTCCTAAAGAGATAGGCCATTAAAGAGGGCCTAAGGATAAGGGGAAAGACCTTAAATGAAACCCTCCCAGTATACTCACTAGAAGAAAAGAATTTATTGTTAGATCTAGTGAAACCACACCTTAGAACCAAGTCAAGGATGCTACATATAATGGACAAGAACTATGAATTGGTGGCTAAGGAAATAAAGAAAGAATTTGAGAAGGTTTTTATGAAAAGGCACATGTTCCCATCTACTGCGCCTATAGCTCAAGTACCCAAAAAGGTTGCAAAAGAGTTAGAGAACATAAATGTACCATCTATAGGTCCACAGGATTCAGTGCATGTAGTTGATGCATCTACAAAAGAAGATAAGTCTGTGCCCATGATAGAGACACTCAAGGATGACTCAATTTTTAATGACAATATAAAAGTTACTATGGTGGCTGTTGGTTCCTGGATAGGATTTTACACTCCATGAGATACCAATATGCTTATGATGGATGTTAAGGAATGGTTACCTCCAAATTTGGGCAATCTATAAGCAACTGGACCAACTATAGGGATAAGACTACCCTCTTCTACTTCTTGCTCTGCAAAACCAAGGCGGGTGCACCTGATCCAATAGTATTAACTCTGACTAATAGTTCTAACTCTATCCCTTATTTCTTTATTGGATCTTTCAATAGATTTATATAGTGAGAAGGTACTAAATAAGAACCTATTGTTCATTGACTCTCCATCACTAGGTAGGACAATACATAAATGTAAATAAAAGTAAAGACTGGTAGTGATTTGAATGATTTGGGATTATAAGATTTGAATCACTCTTTTCAACACAAAGATAGGAGAATATAGGCTAGTTCCTTATCTATTGGGAAAGATATCAAGGAAAAGAATGGATACAAATGGTGTCTAAAATTGGTCTTTAGACATAAACACAAAGGGCTTCAAATCTTTCCTACTTATGAGAATTCTTCAAATAAACTCTAAGAACACATATCCCACTTTGAGCAATATTAAATCTAACCCTAGGTTGGAACTCAAAGCACCAATAAATTCATATAAACCTTATGAAAAGGTTTGTATTAAGTATAACCTTTCACCATATGCATACAGTATCCAAAATAGCAAGCTTACAAGATGAAGATAACCTGTATTTCTTCTCTATTGTTTGATAAAATGATATCAAAAATTACAATCCTTGACTGAAAAGCTAGGGTTTCAAAAATTTCTATCTTTTTAACACCTAAACTTCCAATCTCTTAGAATGATCATGAAAAATCTCTTTATACTAAGAGATGCAACAAGAAACTGATCATTCTAGGGTTACAAAAATTAACCCTAAAAAAAAATTTACAACCCCAAAGGGTTTACAATTAATACCCCAATGAAATAGATGAGATATTTGCAATTGAGTCGACATGCTTTATGTCTTCAATGCTATCCTTTGCTCTTTCTCACAAATCTAATTTTATTATCTCACTGTCAAACTGCAATGAATGCCCCTTTGGAAGAAATCAACCCTGATATTCAACTGGCTCGGCATCATAGGAAACATAATCAGATTCTAGAAATAACTTATGTCTTTTGTATCCTTTCCCAACTGCAATCTATCTTGGAACAATAAATTCTTAGCCACCGCTTCATTTTACATGACTCACTGGTTCAAAAACCCCAACAAAACCCTATAGGATATTTGAATTTGAATAAAAATGGTAACCAACTCAACTTTAAAATGTGACCATCGATGCATCTTATTCTCAGCAGATCAGGCAGCTCATAGAATCTCACAACAGTCAACAAAACTCTTTAAAAAATCACTTTCAGCATCATCAAAAAATTTCAACCAATGAAAATAGAGCATGTCAATGATGAATCAGCATATTGGACCCACTTTTCATAAGCTCAAGATTGAATGGTTGGTGTATAATCTAATAGCCCTCAAAGATTTCATGAGATCACACGCTGACCATTTGATCTTCCACACTGGCATCTCTTTGAATCTCTCGGGCCCACTAACATGTCCACATTCCTTTCCAACTTAGCCAATCATAATATGACACCTCAATGATGCATCACCATGTGGTCCCACTACTCAGCTAACCCTTAACCTTTTGACCCTTTAGTTATTTAGCGGACTGGTGACTAAAGCCATTCGCTTACTCACCGAGAAACTTAGAACACCACTAAATAAATTTGAGATTCAGTGAATAGACTATTCGCCCATTCGTGAGAAGATTTAGAACTTTGCCATTTTATTTTGAGAATGCGCAAACATTAAAAAACTTTATCAATGCCGCCAAAGATTTAACCGCTCCGATAAAACCTTAGACTAGAAACTAGGTCCGCCTTAAAAGAGATCAATGGTTGTCAGAAGATCTCAAACCTCTGACATATTCCATCAGATCTTATGACAATCATCGATGAAGAATCTCACCCCCATTTTGACAAACCTTTGACACAAAAAAGAATCAATGACCAATCTTAAAGCCTCACGAGTCAGAAAAAACCCTTAAGATCACATCTTGGTTGTTGATTCTCTGCCACTGTCAAAATCACTGAACCTCTAAAATCATTGGCCCCACTAACAATACTCTAAGTCATTAATACGTGGACCAATGAGAAACTGCTGACTAAGCACACCTGGCATGTGGACCCATTACATTATAAAGCATTTTGTCGTGAAAGAGAATCAATGGCTAGAACAACTTCGAAAGCCTCTAACACACTTCATGAGATCTTACACCTATTGTTAGATGTAGATGTTGTCAGAGCTGGGCCCAGGAAAGGATAAAGGTTGGAAACTTTAGGAAATATTAAAGGGCCTGACTTAGGAAAAATCATTGCCACCAAACTTAGGAAAAAATAAAGCTAGGTGCATGGAAACTTAGGAAAATAAAGGTCACCAGGGTAATAAAATTTAATGCACATGCATTTATTAGTTTTTAAGTGACCCAAAATGTAACATGCAATGAGAACAAAGCATAGGGCACACTTAGGGTTTTTCCTGCAAACGCCTAGAATTTGAATTTTTGCCTAGGGTTTTGGTAGGAAAATGGAAAACTAACTATAGAGGCCTAGAAAATATGATTCAACCATGGAATTTTTGCCTAGGGTTTTGGTAGGAAAATGGAAAACTAACTGCAGAGGCCTAGAAAATATGATTCAACCATGGAATTTTTACTTGTGCTAATAGTGGCTCATGCTTGGGGACATGTATCTCCTATAGATACAATGAGAAGCTAGAATCTCTTGGTACAGCAGACTAGAACCAAAGCTTCGAACCAAAAATAGAAAACTACACACAAAAACTTTAAAACACAACTGTACAGAGAGTCAAAAATATTTAGGAGAAGTAGAACTTCAAAAATTTTCTATGAATAGGCAACTCCAAGAGTTCTTCTATCAAATTCTTTAGAATATAAGATCCTGCTCCCCATTTTTCTTCAATAATATATGGGCCTAACCATATGGGATCAAATTTCCCATGTTTTCCTTTGTCTTGCATTCTTACATTCCACATTAATACCATGTCTCCCTCTACAAAATTTCTCTAAATAGTCCTTCTATCATACAAGACTTTGTACTAGGCCTGCAAATTCTCATTTTTGATGTGTGCATCATTTCTTACCTCATTGAGTTGAATCAGTTCATTCATTCTAACTGTCATATCTTCTTCAACATCTTCATCATATTTTTGAATGAAATGATACATCTGCAACAAATTGTTTTGGGGTAATCTTGCATTTATTCCATACACTAAGTCAAAAGGGGCACACCCTATTGCCTTCTTTATTGTAACCCTATCAGCCCATAGGGCTTGTAATAACTTGGAATCCTAGGCCTTCTTGTTTTTGTCTCGGACTCTTTTCAAAATCTTGATTAAACTTTATTGCTGGATTCTGCACGGCCATTGCCTTGTGGATGATAAGCAAAAGAATATGAAATTTTAATACCATTATGTCTAAAAAAGTCAACAAACTCTTCTGACCTAAAACATAATGCATTATCAACCACCATTGTTTTGGGGCAACCAAACCTTGTCAAAATATTTTGCATCACAAAATTTGTTACTACTTTGCTAGTTGCTCTTCTTGTAGGGATTGCCTCAACCCACTTAGTGAAATAATCAGTTGCCACTAAGATATAAGAATGTCCACCACTGGATTTATTAGGGATTTCACCAATGAAATCCATACCCCACTTCTGGAAAGGGGCTTGAATAGAAATAGGTTTGAGGGGTACATTCCCACTGAATTTTAGTTTTCCTACAAACTTTTGGCAAGGATCACACTTCTTAACAAACTGATGGGTATCCTTGAAAAGTGAAGGCCACCAAAAACCTGCCCTGATGATCTTGTGGGCTATAGTCTTTTCCATGTAGTGTCCTCCACAAATTCCACTATGCATTTCATGCATCAAGAGCTTGGCTTTATTATAGTCTACACACCTGAGAAAAACCCCTTCATTACTCCTCCACCAAAGATCACCATTTATAATTGCATATCTCAAAGAGTGGAGTTTAATAGTTATTCTCTTATTTTCATCCAATTCAGGGGGTAAGACCATCTTTTGTAGATATTTGAAAATATCTTTATACCATTCACAACAATCCATGTTACACATGTACAGTCTTTGATCCTCTTCTAAAGCATTTATCTAGTTTGCATTTAGATTACTTTGGGCCATCAATTTAGCTAGGCCTAAACCTCTAACCAACTTTGTAATGTGGATATCAATGTTAAATTCTTGAATTCTATTAATCCATCTACATCTTCTTCCTGAGACCACTTGTTGGACCAAAATGTCCTTAACTGCAGCACTTGGAACATAGGCAATCACTGTGGCTCCCACCAAATAACATCTAAATGTTTTAATGGCCTTGAACAAGGCATAAGATTTTTTCTCAGTCATATCATAATTTAATTCTATTTCTTTTAAAGTCTTGCTGAAAAAGTAAATAGGTTGTTCAAAACCTTCAGCATTCTTTTGTAAAAGTACTGCAGCAATAGTATGAGCAGATGCAAAAGAGAAAATTTGCATTGGCTTGCTATAATCTGGTGTCTTCAAGATTGGGGCATGCTTAATGGCCCTCTTAATTTCATTGAAGGCTTGGACTGCTTCAGTATTCCATTCCATTTTTGCTTCTTTCTTCAACATCCTTGATATGGGAATACTAATTTCTATAAAGTTTGTAATAAACCTTCTTAAAAAGTTGATCTGTCCTAAAAAGGATTGAACTCCCTTGATGTTCTTTGGTAAGGATAATTTTTCAATAGCTTCCACTCTTTTAGGATCTATCCTTACACCATCCTTTGAAACAATGTGCCCCAAAATTTTTCCTTCTGTCACACCGAAGGCACACTTTTTTGGGTTCAATGAAACCCCATATTCCAATGCTCTGATAAAAATTTTCTCAAGATGTTGAAAATGTTGTTCTTTTTCTAAAAAGGCTATCAAGTCATCCTAATATACCACCATAAATCTATCAATGAAATTTGCAAAGGCTACATCCATAGCCCTCTGAAAAGTGGCACCTACATTAGTCAACCCAAATTGCATTCTTACATAAACATATGTTCCCCATGGAGTTGTAAATGCAATTTTAAACTATTCTATATCTTTGACCATCACTTGATTGTAACTAGAAAAACCATCCATCATGGACATCAATTCTAATCCAGTGATCTTTTGCAACATGTTCTCCATATTAGGTAATCCATAGTTATCTTTCAAAGAATTTATGTTAAGATTCCTAAAATCTACACATAATCTGATATCACCATTCTTTTTTCTGGCAAGCACTAAATTTGAAACCCAAGTGGAATGCCTAATGGGATTGATTATTCCAGCATCCATCATCTTCTTGAGTTCACTATGCATTTTGGGTGCCAAGGTAGGGTTAACGGGTCTCAAATTTTGTCTGAAAGGTTTTGTGCCTTCTTTGAGTGGAGACTCATGTTGGAAAAGGTCTTCCCTATAAGCTTTAAGTTCTTCATAAGACCAGGAAAAAACATGCCTAAATTTTCTAAGAAGGTCAATCTAATTTTTTCTAATTCTTGTGGAGAGAGACTTGCCTATATAAACTTTCTTGGGAGCTGTTGGTGTTCAAAATGATGCTTATGCTCCTAGGCTGCCAATATACCCTCAGATAGATTTTAGGAATGGTTAGCTCCAAAATGTATAGGGATCTTAGGGTAACTAGACCAACTGTAGGGACAAGACTACCCTCTTCTACTTTAGGCTCTACAAAACCAAGGCGGGTGCACCTAACCCAGTGAAAATTATACTTCACACACCAAAGACTGGGTCTAAATAATAGATTGAATAGCAAGAAAGTGCTAAATACTAACCTCACATTCATTGACTCTCCATTACTATAGGGTAGAACATTACAACCAAAGCCTTAAAGTTTAGGAATGGTTCTTAATTTATGCATTTGAATCATAACAACCTCAATCAATATATGTTAACAAAGAAGTACTCATCTAGGCCAGTGCCTCATCCATTGGGCAGAATCTCTTAGACAAACTATACACACACACCAGAGTATATCTAAGATTCAAAGCCATAAACACATTTACAATCTCCTTTACTACTTATAGAATATCCTTACATAGACAAGAGATAAATCTATGTCCCATCTAGAGCATTATTTCATCTAATCCTAGATGAAAACTCAAGAATGAAGACACATACATTAATTAATATGCAATGAACTAGAAAGTTCAAAATCTATCTGTGTTGACACAAAGGAGAGAGAAGAATCATGTATCTGCATTAAGTATTAAGAATCCTCAAGTGTATACAATCAGTCCAAGCAAACCATGCTTGCAAATTACAGCTTAGACCTGCAAATTTCTTTCTACTGTCAACAAATACTAAAAC
The DNA here is from genome assembly GCA_027943335.1 of Chamaecyparis obtusa. Lineage (NCBI taxonomy): Eukaryota > Viridiplantae > Streptophyta > Pinopsida > Cupressales > Cupressaceae > Chamaecyparis > Chamaecyparis obtusa. Next base: position 130,323 of record BSBK01001310.1, on the reverse strand, counting down.
AAATCATTACAATTCAGATTGAGAAGAGGACTCACAACCAAAAGATTTGAATACCTAACTCCCCCTCTTCCCTTGAATGATCATAAAAAAATTCCTTTATACCAGGATAACAATACAAGCATAATGATCATTCCTAATTCAAAAATTCAAAACCACTTAACACCATAGAGGAGTTAACACAGACACGACAGGGACCAAGTTGCAGCCGGTAAGCTCAAAATAGTTCAATTTCAATAGCTATCTAGTCCTGTACCAGTCCCAAGTACAAAATAATCACAAAACCCCAAGAAATCTAGCCAAAATGACCCCTACAACACATCTTGAGTACTACCTCATTTACTTTCTCATGGCAAGACATTCCTCTACAACTACCCATGGCAGCTTGGACCATACTGCAACAGTTGACAACCATTTTCACCCACTCTAGCCACTCAAAAATTGAATTCTGGTACTTTGTGTCATTGCAAACCCTCTGCAAAAATTTGAATTTGAATATAAATGGTCACTTTATGGTGCCTACAATAGATCGACAGTCCCTATTTAAAACTGATTCAACTTTAAGTCTTTACCATCAGATCCTTCCTTTTTGTGGGCTTAGTGATTTATCTTTTTAAAAAGAACCTCAGTCACTTTTGGTGAACTGGCGACTGAAGGGTTCTACCCATTTGCAAAACACTTTTTACTACCGCTAAAAAATTTAGCAATTATGTGACCCTCCTCTGCCGAATCGCCAGAATCTTTAGAATACCGCCAAATCTTCTCGCGAATGAGTGAAACCCCTGAAACTTATCAAAACTGCTAAACAAAATTATCCGAACCACCAACAAACTAAGAAACTAACTGGGCCTACATCTAGAAGATCAACGACCTTCTCATCATTTCATAGACCTCTGAGATTCTATCAGAACACATGCCATCCGTCGATTAAGAATCTTACCTTGCTTGAAAGAAAACTGGCCCCACTAACATAATACAATCAACAACATGTGGACCAATCAAAACACTTTGAATCAGCTCCACTTGACATCGGGACCATTGCTAAAGATACGTTTGAGACAAATGAGATCAATGGCTGGTGTAAGATCTCAAGCCTTTGACAGATTCCATGAGAACTTATGCCCATCGTTGGATGGATTACGGATGTCAAGACCCTCTGACCCATCAAAAAATCAAGCTCCACTGACACATGCTGAGTTTTTTACTTGTGGACCAATAGGAAAATGCTGACATGCCACACCTAGCAGTTAGGATCCATCGAGAACTTTATACCACCTGGAAGATCGGATGGCTGGCACAAGATCTGAAAGGCTCCAAAGATTCTATGCACTTATACGCCAACCATCAATCAAGAATCATCTGATTGAGATACTGGGCCTGCTGTGTCTTATAGGATATTTCAATGAATGATAGACCACCACATGAGCCTACCTGGTAGTGGACCCACCTACATTGAAAGGGTTACGTCATGGAAATGAATCAATGGCCATCTTAAGTTTGCAAGCCTCTAACACATCTTATGAGAAGATACGCCCACCATCGGATGAAGATACTGTCAGAGAGGGGCCCAAGGAAATAATGAAGTTGAGAACTTAGGAAAAATTAAGACATGACTTAGGGAAATATTAAATCACCACTAGGCATGTAGACTTAGGAAAAATTAACCGAGGACATAGGAAAAATTAAAGGGGACCCCGCCAACAAATGAAAAACCTAACTGCGCACAAGGTAAAGTGAAATTTTAAAAGGCACATGCAGATAAAAGTTCTAAGTGGGATGAAAAAGAAACACTGAAATAGAAAAGGGCTAGGGCATTTTGAATTTTTTAAATGTCCAATGGCTAGATTTTGAAAATTAACAAGGGTTTTAAGCCAAAAACCTAGAAAATACTATAGAGACCAGAATAAAAAGGGGTAGAACCATGGAATTTTTACCAGTGCTAATAGGAGCTATCCTTGTGCCCAAGTTTATCTCTTCAAGCTCATTGATTTTATCAGTACTAGCCGAGAAGGCCTTGTCTTTGTTGTCAAATGCCCTTTCAAGAGCAACTAGTCCTTTAGGAACCTTGTTTGATTTTAATTGCAAAACCTCTTTCCCAAAGATGACATCTTTGCCATTCACTGTATTAACATAAGCACTGAAATCCATTTCTTTATCACCAAAATGAGATTCACAATGGAGAAACCTTAATATATCTTGGTCATCAAAAAAAACTTGCCAATTATCTAGATTGTTAGGGATGGAAGGTCTGGCTTGTATCTCTATATTAGAAACATCTACAAATGTTGCATCTTCTGGTCTAAGGGCTATATGAGCCAAAAAATCTGACATCCTATTCTGACTTCTTTCCATCCAACAAATATTAAAAGCACTAAAGCTTTCAATCTCATCCCATACTACATTCCTATATTGTTTCAACTTCTGATTCTTTGAGGCATACTTTGATCTAATTTGGGATATGACTAACTCAGAATCACCTAGAACTTTCAAACACTTTATGCCATGCCTTGATGCTAATCTTAGACCAATTAATAGAGCCTCATACTCTGCAACATTATTTGTGCATGAAAACAACAAAGTAAATGAGAACTTGAAAGTTTTACCATTTGGAGATATGAGCAATATTCTAGCTCCAGATCCTTCTTTGCTATTTGCTCCATCAAAATACATATTCTTGATATTATCAAGGTTAATCCATCCTTCTTGGCTTTCTAATTTTTGGGGAGGCTCAACACCTTCCTCTTCTTCTTCATCTTGGACCTTAAAGGCATTAATATTAGTATCAAGGAAACAATTCATGTTGTCTTGTTCTTCTTCCTCAATCATGTGTGGAGTTCTAGACTCCCTAGTGACTTTGATATTCTGTCCTTCAAAATTAAAGGTGGCAAATGATAAGTCACACTGTATGCTACCTCCCATAGAGGCACTCCATTTTCTTGATAGTAACATTACATACTGGGGAGGAATGTCAACTACCAAAACACTCATGGTTAATTGTTTGTTGGGGTATGCAACCAATCTGTAAGGCAAAACCTTAATAGTACCAACAACTAGTACTTCTCTTGAATCCATAGCTTGACACCTACCATGAGGTGTATCCACTTTTAATCCTAATTACTTCATAACCACAGTAGGCATAATAGTATTTGATGCTCCAGAATCAATCATGCAATTCTTTAGCAACTTTCCATTTATTTGCAAAGTCAAGAAAAAATGATCAACCGATCCTATTGTAGTACTAACAATATTTGTGTCCAAATAAATTTGAGGGATTTTAGAAAATATCTCCTCACTGCAATTTTCATCTTCTTCATCCACAATTGCTACTTGTTTCTCAATTTTTTCCGTTCTTTGAGAATCAGTATGTACTACACTTTTTACCCATTTCAAGGCATTTTCCTTATGTTCTTCTATTCTCATCATCTCTAATAATGGAACTTTGATAGTGATTTGAGACAACAATTTACTCATGTCAACTAGAACATACTTTAAATCAGGTACATTTAGTTTTGAATCTGCGATCTCTTTATCAGCTTCTTGGGTGGATGTATCTGCAGGTTTGTTAGTTTGGGCCTTATTTTTCTTTTGCAAAACTAGTACAACCTCAGTAGTAGGCTTAGTTTTCACCTTGTAAACAATAATAGGCTTAGCAACTTTCTTTACCTTGACTTTATCAATGAGACTAGCATCTTCGGTCTTTTCTTGTGAAGTTTTTACATTCTTATCTATTTTCTTGATAAAAATACCAGCTGGCTTAGGATTTGAATCACCAACAACTCTATTCCTTAAGTTATAATTTTCCTTTGCTTGAGTAACCAAATTGGCTATTATCAAAGAAATTTCCTCATCAAAAGGTCTTCTCAAAGTAGTTGTTTGTTAATTCTCTTGAAAATTACACTGGATATTGTTAGGCTCACTATCTTCATCATCTGAAAAAACTTGCTAATGATAGGATTCATTTCTAGTTTGGGAATGTGAAACATCCTGATTTTCATCCTCTTCAGTAGAGTCTACCTCACTCAAATCATGAGAAGAGAACATCCCACATCCCTGGTCATCATAAGGCTGTTCCTTGTTGCATTCCTGCTCCTCTTGAGGAGAGACACTTTGGGAGATGGCACAATAATCAGGATCATGTGGTGACTAACAGGAAACACACCATGGGACTTCCTCCACCACATTCATTGAATTTCTTTGCAATGGATCAGGGGTCCTATCATTTGGTCTATCTCTTTTCTCAGGAATAAAAGGCCTCCCATCTTTCCATTAAGTATTGTAAGGGTAGTTTTGTGTTCTTGGTAATTTGTTAGAATTATTAAAGGGGGGCTTGTCCCCTCCTGCAGCTTTATTACCTCTATTTTCATGAGGCTTCATATCCCTGGTTGTTTCAGATTCAGCCTCCTACGCTTGAAGCTCTTCTTGTTGATCTTGAGATTCATGGAGGCCTTGGGGCTTTGATGAATCAAGGTTTAAAGGGAGAACAAAATATTGTCAACCCCTACTTTTTCTTCTAGAGCTACTAAATTTTCCTGAAATGCTTCTATTTTGGGATGGTCTTTCACCCTCTCTTTCTATGGGGGAAGAATAGTCTTCATATTGGTTTAGGCCCGAATCAACAGCCTCCTCATATTCTAAGGCATTTCCTTGCTAACTAGGAGGAGAAAAATTTTGTTGTCTTGAGTTTCCTCTTTGTTTCCAAGTTGGAGACATATCATCAACACTTTTTTCTTTCCTAACCTAAGTTCTTCTTGATGTGGTAGGAAGCCCACCCTACAAGCTTTCTTCTTGGTGTTCCTTCCTCCAAGACCTTGTCATTTTGAAACTCATAACTATATATTATAAAGTACTGGTTACAAAGATGCTCAGAGTCACCACTCACAACTTGGTGAGATGATTTGAAACTTTATGAAACTGACTCTTATACTCTTCAATGAAGTCCACTGGATAAATGATAAGCCAGCTAGGAGTCTAAGCTCAACTCATACCCACATTATCTATGCTGATTTGTAACACCAAAGATATCAAATGATTGAAATAGGTAGGTCAGGAGTCAAGCTCAACTTGAAACCTACACTATTTTCTCTTGATAGTATTTCTCTATTCCCTAGTACAATCACTGATTTGATGGTGACCTGGAAGGGCTAAATCAATCTGAAACTTGATTTATCAATGAAAACACTAGAAATTTTGATTTCTTTAACAAGACTTGTTTATCTATCCCCAGTAGAGTCACCATTTTGTTGGTTCCTAGATAGGATTTTACACTCCATGTGATACCAATATGCTTATGATGGATGTTAACGAATGGTTAGCTCCAAATATGGGAAATCTATAACCAACTGGACCAACTATAAGGATAAGACTACCCTCTTCTACTTCTGGCTCTACAAAACCAAGGTGGGTGCACCTAATCCAATAGTATTAACTCTAACTGATAGTTCTAACTCTGCCCCTTATTTCTTTATTGGATCTTTCAATAGATGGATACAGTGAGAAAGTACTAAACAAGAACCTATTATTCATTGACTTTCCATCACTAGGTAGGACAATACATAAATGTAAATAAAAGTAAAGACTGGTAGTGATTTGAATGATTTGGGATTATAAGATTTGAATCACTCTTTTCAACACAAAGATAGGAGAATATAGGCCAGTGCCTTATCTATTTCCCAAGATATCAAGGACAAGAATGGATACAAATGGTGTCTAAAATTGGTCTTTAGACATAAACACAAAGGGCTTCAAATCTTTCCTACTTACGAGAATCCTTCAAATAAACTCTAAGAACACATATCCCACTTTGAGCAATATTTAATCTAACCCTAGGTTGGAACTCAAAGCACCAATACATACATATAAACATTATGCAAAGATTTAAAGATTCAAAGAATAGAGCAAAGGAGAGCAAAGATTTGAGGTTGGTATTAAGTATAACCTTTCACCATATGCATACAGTATCCAGAATAGCAAGCTTACAAGATGAAGATAACCTATATTTCTTCTCTATTGTTTGATAAAATGATATCAAAAATTACAATCCTTGATTGAAAAGCTAGGGTTTCAAAAATTTCTATCTTTTTAACACCTGAACTTCCAATCTCTGAGAATGATCATGAAATATCTCTTTATACTAAGAGATGCAACAAGCAACCGATCATTCTAGGGTTACAAAAATTAACCCTAAAAAAAACTTTACAACAACCCCAAAGGGTTTACAATTAATACCCCAGTGAAACAGATGAGATATCTGCAACTTGGTCGATGTGCTTTATGTCTTTAAAGCTATGCTTTTCTCTTTCTCACAAATCTGATTTTATTATCTCACTATCAAACTGCAATGAATGCCCCTCTACAAGAAATCAACCTTGATATTCAAATGGCTTGGCATCATAGGAAAAAAAATTAGATTCTAGCAATAACTTATGTCTTTTGTATCCTTTCCCAACTATAATTTGTCCTGAAACAATAAATTTTTTGCCATCACTTCATTTTACATGACTCACTGGTTCAAAAACCCCAGCAAAACCCTATAGAATATTTGAATTTGAATAAAAATGGTAACTGGCTCAACTTTAAAATGTGACCGTCGATGCATCTTATTCTCAAAAAATTGAGCAGCTCGTAGAATCTAACAACAGTCAACAAAACTCTTTAAACAATCACTTTCCACATCATCAAAAACTTTCAACCAATGAAAATGGAGCATGTCAGTGATGAATCAGCATATTGGACCCACTTTTCATAAGCTCAAAATCAAACGGTTGGTGTATAATCTCATAGCCCTGAAAGACTTCATGAGATCACACACCAACCATTCGATCTTCCACACTGGCATCTCTTTGAATCTCTCAGGCCCACTGACATGTCCACATTCCTTTCCAACTTAGCCAATCATAATATGACACCTTGGCAATGAATCACCATGCAGTCCCACTACTCGGCTATCCCTTAACCTTTTGACCCTTTAGTTATTTAGTGAATTGGTGACTGAAGCCATTCGCTTACTCACTGAGAAACTTAGAACATCGCTAAATAAATCTGAGATTAAATGAATAGACTATACACCCATTCATGAGAAGATTTAGAACTTTGCCATTTTGTTTTGAGAATGCATGAACATTAAAAAACTTTATCAGTGCCACCAAAGATTAAACCAATCTGCCAAAACCTTAGACCAAAAACTGGGCTGGCCTTAAAAGAGATCAATAGTTTTCAGAAGATCTCAAACCTCTGACATATTCCATCAGATCTTATGACAACCATCGATGAAGAGTCTCACCCCTGTTCTGACAAACCTCTGACATAGAAAAGAATCAACGGCCGATCTTAAAGCCTCATGAGTCTGAAAAAACCCTTAAGATCACACACTAGCTGTTGATGCTCTACCACTATTAGAACCACTGAACCTCTGAAATCATTGGCCCCACTGACAATACTTTGAGTCATTAATACATCGACCAATGAGAAAGTGTTGACTAAGCACACCTGGCATGTGGACCCATTACATTATAAAGTCTTTTTCCATGAAAGAGAATCAATGGCTAGCACAACTTCGAAATCCTCTGACACACTTCATGAGATCTTACGCCTATTGTTAGATGCAGATGTTGTCAGATTCAGGCCCAAGAAAGGATAAAGGTTGGAAACTTTAGGAAATATTAAAGGGCCTGACTTAGGAAAAACCACTACCACTGAACTTAGGAAAAAATAAAGTTGGGAGCATAGAAACTTAGGAAAATAAAGGCCGCCAGGGTAATAAAATTTAATGCTCATGCAGTTATCAGTTTTTAAGTGACCCAAAAAGTAACATGCAATGAGAACAAAGCATAGGGCACACTTAGGGTTTTTCCTGCAAACAGCTAGAATTTGAATTTTTGCCTAGGGTTTTGGCAGGAAAATGGAAAACTAACTACGGAGGCCTAGAAAATATGATTCAACCATGGAATTTTTACTTGTGCTAACAGTGGCCATAGACATGGATTTGGAAAATTTTGAATAAGCATTTGTAAGAACTCAAGAGGCTGAGAACTTATGTAGTAACACTCCTCCCAGTCAACAAGAAGTACTGATTGAGGATATAACAAAGAAGAAAGAAGAAGAAAATGGAAAAGAGAAAAAAAAAAGAGAAAGAAAAAGTTAGAAGAAGAAAAAGGAGAAATAGAGGTAAAAAGAAGTGAGCCAACATATAAGCCATCTATTAAAATTCTAATCAAAGTAAAACAAGAAGTAGAGGATAGCACTTCTATCACTCCACTACCCTCAGTAGCATTATTATCAAGTTTGACACCTGACACAACTAGTTTGGATTCATGGGGAGAAGAAGACCTAATCAAATTCAGTGTCTTAGCTATGGAGAAGGCCAAGGAGAAATAGGTAATGAGGAAGCCCCTATTTGTTGAGTTAGTAAACATATTGAACAGCCTGTTGTCTTTAGACAAGAAAGTGTCCCAGGTTAGAATAGTTGATGATGTTAGCAACATCCTCACAGCCTTTAAGACCAATTTTACTAGCTTGGAAGAATCTACATCTCAAGTTGCAGAAGAGAAGTACATAAAGAACATGCTAAGTGAGTTGGTTAGTAACTTTGCACTTGACCCGATCTCACTAAAGATTGGACAAGCATCTTTGAAGGAGTTTGCAGAAAAAGGAAGAAAAATCATTGCTGATTGTATGGATCAGGACAAGTTAATTGATGACCATTTCAAGAAGATACAAGAGGTAGAAGTTATGATAGAGCACATAAAAACATTAGTCAAAGACCCATCCACTAATGTAAATATGTGCAATAATGTATATCAAGGACAAATTGACAAGATTGAGAAGGCAGAAAAGGAGATGTCCAAAATAAGGGCTAGGCAGACTCAGCTTAGAAATGCTCTTGCACCCTCAATAAATATACTTAATCAAAATATCAAGGAGATAGATGCCACAATGGTGACATATGATCTTGGTCTTAGCACAAATTTGGAGAAGATAGAGAAGCTACAGTATGCACTATGCACCCATCTCTAGATTGTTAATTCATTGATTACATTTTGGAAGAAAGAGATCCAAAACTTACAAATAGCGTATTTGGATGTTCTCTCACTATAATTATTTGTAGATATAGTTTTGAAACATATTTTTCATTAATGTCAAAGGGGTATTATGTATAGAATATGGATTTATAGATATGTATAAGGGAGATATAAGATACAAGTTTTTTGTATCAGAGATCAGTTAGCAACTGTGCCATATTCCTTTATTTCCATCAATGAAAAAGGGGGAGATTGTTGGAAAGTTGTCAATACTAGTGTATATGACTTAATATAGTGTTTTCATTATGGAAAAAAAGTCATATAGTGTTTTGGAGTCAGCGCACTTGATGAAAAGATAAAAAATTGGCTAAGTATTGAAGACTGGATAGTATACAAAGTACTTGAAGGTCAGAGCATCAACGCACATGCATAAGATAGAATTATGGTATGCACCCTAGAAGTTAAGTTGGTAAGACCATATTCATGCTAATTCTAAGAGCACATGATCAGAATATTTAGTATGAGGAAGGTACAAAGAGTTTAAGTTGCACAGACATTGAATGCCAGAGAAGAACAGTGCAAGTAGCTGACTGTTGGTATTTTGGTTTGTGGTTATATTATTATGTTGTAAAGGCTATGTTCCTATTGTAATTAGGTTTTTGACATGTAAATATGTTTTTTTGTAAACACACTTGAGCCAATTCAATTTGAAGCGTTGTATGTAATCGGTTAAAGGGTCAACCTAGTTATTTTTTTTGTATGCACATATAAATATTAAATGCACCCATTGTAATTGGTATGAGAGTTGAAATAGAGTTGAGACAAGTAGAGAAGAAGTGTGTGAAAATTTCATAAGATGTATTAGAGATTTTCAAGAGGTCAAAGCATCAGCACATTAAATGAACTTATTAGACAAGCAATGTCACAGTGACAGTTCATTCAACACATATAGTGTGTATCTAAGATCATAAGGTTGTATCCTTCACCACTTGAGAAGTGAGCTCTAGGAAAATGCATCCACACCCCTAATAGGGTTTATTGTAAAAGAATCCTAACAGAGTTTGACCCTTGACAAGGTCACTATACTAAATATATTGTAAATCAACTCCTAATAGGGTTAAGGATCTTCTAATAAGGATCATAAAACACTAGTATAGAATATTAGTGGGTGTCAATTCCCACTGAATTTTTTACCTATTTGTGTTTTCTCATTACCATATTGGTGTTATGGGTTGTGCTCATGTTTCATGTTTATGTTGATGTTCATTTTAATACTTAAGCATTCAAGTTAAGATTAAGAATACATCAAAAGATAAAATACAGTGAACACTAATTCACTCCCCCCCCCTCTCAGTGTTCCCATTCCTAACATATAGAATATGTGGATAGAAAGGTAATAAAAGGACAAGTCATCGAAGATAAACTAGAAGAGGCACTGTTAGAAGATGAACATCCTATTCAGGTATAATTTCCAAATTAAAAAACAATCAATGTTGAAGAAAAAAAATTGAAATTATACTTTGATGGTTCTTATACTCAACATATCTTAGGAATGGGCATATTATTAATCACCCCTCAAGGATAAAAAATATGAAAATCATATAAGCTACTATTTCCATGCACAAATAATATAACTGAATATGAAGCATTAGTCATTGGCATCAAATTAGCCCTATAATGGAAGGTGACAGAATTGCAAGTATATGGAGAATTTTAATAAATACTTTACCTTGATCATATTTGAGAAATTTCCTAGAGAAAATAATAAAGTAGCATATGCCATGGTGACATTGGATTCACTCCTACAGATGTCAGACCTAAGTGCAAGATACGAATTCTTGGTAGAAGAAATTGGACAACCCGCATTTGACCCTTCCAATTCCAACATAATTTGTGTATTAGTGGGAGATGACTAACCTTGGTATAGATCCATCTATAATTACTTAAAAGACCAAACCCTACCATTGGATCAAACCCAAAATCATAAAATAAACTTCATAAGACAATCCTCTCATTAGACCCTTGTATCCAAGACATTGTATTGCAAGAGTCTTGATGGAAGGATTTTAAGGTTTAGAGGAGGAATCAAAATTAGCCTTACAAGAAGTCCACGAAGGAATTTGTGGGTCACATTCTAATGGGTTAACCTTAGCGAAGAAACTTCTAAGGATAGGATATTATTGGCCTTCCATGGAGATAGATGCATGCCATTTTGCAAAAAATTGTCAAAAATACCAATATCATGGGAACCTAATTCATGTACCACCTTAGGAACTTCATCTTATGACTACATTGTAGCCATACTATTAATGGGGGTTGGATTTAATAGGGATTATTTAGCCACCTTCATCCAGTGGTCATAAGTTCATTATAACTGCAACTGAATACTTCATCAAATGGGTCAAAGTTGTGCTATTGTCTACCATAATGGGAAAAAAATATCTATTTTCACATTGAACCATATAATTTGTAGGTCTATCATTCCTCAATCCATCATAACAGATAATGATAAACACTTCAAGAAAAAGGACCTAAAATAATTGTGTAAAAAGTTCCATATGATATATCATTCATCTTCAATATATTACCTGCAAGAGAATGGACAAGCAAAAGCCAGTAATAAAAACATCTTGAAAATATTGAAGAGGACAGTTGACAATTCAGGGATAGATTGGCATATTTAGATAAATCCTACTTTATGGGCATATAGAACAAGTGTGAGGATGCCAATAGGAGCTACACCCTTTTCATTGGTCTATGGATTTGAAGTAGTACTACCATTAGAGGTTGAAATTCCATCCCTAAGAGTTTAATTACATGGGTTTCTAACTAAGGAGGACTATAGGGTTGCTATACTTCAAGAGTTGGAATTACTTGATGAGATACAAAAAGCCTTTGATCACCTCAAAGTGTATCAAAATAGAATGTCAAGAAATTATAATAAACACATCAAACCAAGAAAATTTCAAATAGGTGATTTGGTATTGAGAGAAACCCTAAGAATCAAGAAGAAAGAGAGAAGAAAGGGAAATGGGAAGAAAATTGGTTAGGTCCTTTTGTTATTACTTCTTCTTTGGGAATTGGTACATACAAGCTACCTAATTATGATGGAGAGGAACTACAAAAACCCATCAACAACATACACCTAAAAGAAGAGGAAAGAGTATAAGTGAAAGTGTATCAGAATATCAGATGAAGAAGCATCCTATTTATTTTGTATAGTCAAAAGTGATCCTAAAAAAATTCAAAAATAATGGAAAATTATCTTGATGAAAGAAAAAAAATTAGAAAAGTACAAAAGTACAAAAGCAACAAAAAATGATCCTCAAGAAATAAAAAATAGTGGAAAATTGAGCATGAAGAAATCAAAAAATATTCAAAAATGATTCTGAAATTTTGTTTCCTTATGAAATCCTAGAAAATAGGCACTTTGATGATAAAATATAAAAAAGAGAAAAATACCAAAAAATTGAAAAAGAAAGAAAAGTGCCTTAGTGAAAACCTAGAAAATAGGTGCCTTGGTAGAAAAAAAAACATATAAAAGAGAAAAAGAGAAATAAATTCAATCAATGAAAAATTTGTAAATAGGCTCCATTGAAAGTCGAGTCAAGTCTCATTCCTAGCGATTCTTTTAGATATTGCATTTGCCAACATTTGTAAAAATTGCATAATAAATCGCAGAGTTACATTTATAAAATAACTAAGGCTTTCGTCTTAGATATGAAAAGTGTCCAAGTCCAACATCGTAATGAAACCAAACTAGGGGAAAATCTATCCCAAAAGCAAGAAGGCTTCATCAAACATATATCAATTGATACAAATCAATGCATCCATTCACAAGCATAACACATAGATGATAGATTCAAATCCTAATCCAAATGATGATTTGACAATGAAAAACTTTTGATCCTTGATCTCACAATGACCTTACCTTTATTAGGATGAAAATGAACAATCAAATAAGAAATGGATAAAAATCTACATGAAATATAGATTTGAAAAATAGTGCAAATTATTTCTAAACGATTACTTGATTGGTGAAATCATGTCTTTTTAACAAATCAATGAAGTCTTGGACTAGATAAGCAATGATAAAAGCATGATATTTTCTTGATTTTTGCATGAGTGTTCTAAGATCAAGGTTTTGAGAGATGTGTCATTCTTCTAAGGACATGATCATCAAAGAATCATAAGGGACAACTACATAAGGAAAAACCAAGATCTTTGTTTGTTTACGCAATAGGATACCTTGGACATTTTGGTTTTCCATATCATAATGCCAAAATCCACTTGCAATATTAAATCCAACGAAAGAGGTATTTAGACTATCATGGTTGAAATGTAACCAGTGACAATTGTACCATCTTTAGGCATGTAACTCAAAGGGAAAAAGGTATTCATATCATCATGGTTGAACCAGTGAGGATTGTACGAATTTTAGGTCTAAAAATTCTTGATGATGAAAATAAGCATCCTAATTATGAATAGTGACAACTAACTGCATCCATACTAGATTAAATGCATTTGGTTGGCATGGATCCTTTTCTCAAAAGTGGTTAAGGGGGTGGAATTAAAATAAAATTTAAAAATTCATCATTTCATATTGCATCTTAGTTGTATTAAATGGCATTAAATTCATTTTTAATCATTAGTTTGCATTCATTAAAGTTTGATGCATTAGGTTTCATTCATTAAATTTCATTGCATTAGGTTGCATTGATTAAAGTTCATATCATTAAATTGCATAGATTAAAATAGGTGCATTACATTAATCATTAATCATTAAGTTTCATTAGGTTAATTCATTATTCATTAAGTTAGTTCGCATCCATTAGATTAATTGCATAATCATGGCACATTATTGAGTTGAATAACATTAACTATCATCTACTACTCACTGGGTTCATTCATCCTCATGTTAGTTGATACATTAATCATTAATTCATTAAGGTTCATCATATAATTTCATTAAGTCCATCACTAATCATTATTCATTATCATTTAAAACTAGTGATCATATAATACATTAAATACATCTCATTATTAATTATAATTCATTAAGCATTAAAGCATTAAATCCATCCATTTCAGTACATTGTATTTCATTAAGAGCATATTAAATCATTAAATATCTAATAATTAAAGCATTGATCATTAAAGAATGCAATAAAGGCATACATCTAATCTATGTCATAAATAAGACATCCATCCAAATTAAGTATGCATAGCACATGCATTCATATCAATTTTTCATCTGAAATACATAAAACTAGAGCATATAGAAGTAGAATCATATAGAATTTCATATCATAATCATCATAGAAGAAAATCCAACAAATTAGGACATCATATAAAGAAAAATCCACAATGTCACCTAAAGTCCATGGGTATGAATCAAAGTCCATCACATCAAGTGTCCATTAATCAAAAGTAGACTCTATCAAAAGAACACATGAATATACAAAGTCTCGATCAAAACTCATAGGTATGGAGTACATCAGTCAAAAGGTGCATATCATATAATCAACTGGCACTACCACCTATACCTATACCTACACTACCACTACCACCATCTATGCCCAAACCATTAGGACTTGTATCTGGACCCCTGCTAGAGCTAGTTTGTAAACCATGCTAAGCCATAACATCCATAAATGTCTACATCATCATACTGAGCTAGGTCACCTATTGTCTCATTTATGATACTGTTATACACAAAGTTTGCACCCTTGGTTCAAGCTCTCTTGGTCTTGATAACCTAGTATAACTTTGGGATCATCTCTAGGTTGTGGGACCTTTGCTAACTGAGATGAAACCTCCAGGTTCTAGGCTGGTTCCTCTTGGATAATAACCTTAATTTGCTTCTTGACAGGAAAGTAAATTATTGAGGGGAAAGGGATAGAAGGAATGCTAAAGGGAAATAACTGAAGGAAAACTACCTATTAGGTGATACACCAAAAAGAAATGACATAATATATTGACCAAATTAGCATGAAGCCTCTTAGATCTAATAGAACACAATCTTCCTAAATAGGCTTGCATAAGTGTTTCACAGAGGGGTCTGAATAAAAGACTCAGACTATGATCTGCAAGCAAATGTTCTCTTCAGCAAAAAGGTATAGGAATGAGATAGAGTGAAAGGGGGTTGAGTTATACCCACAAGGTCATTCAAATAAAATCATACACAATAGCACACAAATAAGCTAAAATAAAGAAGGGCCCTAGAACTCCAAGATTTCTCTAACAAAGCTAGTATATTATACTCATTAAGAGAAATACATACAAGGAAAAGAATTGAGGGTAGAGAAGATGCCTCAGAAAGCCTCCATTGAATCTGATAAATTAATGAAAGATTAAAGATTACAAAAAGCCAGAGGGTAGAACAAGTGCCATAGATAGCTCCTAAGAAAGAAAACTCTCTTTTTACAAGCGTAAACTCTAAGCTCTACAAGCTCTAAAAACTAATATATACATCTCCCTTGCATGCAGGCAAGGGTCAAAAATCTGATTAGGGTTACATAGATTTTTCATAGAATAATAGAAAACCCTAACTCTATCATTTCTGATCGTAAATGAATTGTTAAAATATCTTGATTGATCAGATATCTATCCCTACACATAATTCCATCACCATAACTACCTCTGGAAGGTCAGTTGATCCATCTACTTCTCTGCAAGTCAGGTTCAACATGAATGTTCAAATCTGATCTTCGCAGATATTTTGAATTTAAAAGTATAAATGGTCACAGGTGGTGCTATCCCTTCAATGCTTCTTCAGCGCAAAACCACCGACATGGTACCTCAGGAAAAAAAATCAACACACCACGACTACCCAGATCTTCATCATTTTTCTACTTGCAACCATTCTAAAAACATCAACTCCGAGCTACCCACAACATCACATTCAACCAACAGCAACAAACCAGCAAGAAACCCTGCAAAAATATATTTAAATTTGAAACAACTGCTAGCAGGTTTCAATTTAAAACATGGATGTTGATAACATTATTTACGGGCAAATCGAATGGCCCAGATCATTTTCCACAATAGTTACAAGGCCCTCTAAAAATTCATCGACCACATCACCAGTCAAAAACCAATGAGAAATGAACACCTCAGCATGACCGGCACCTCAGACCCACGACTATACTTAACTTTTCATCGGATGGTTGTCATAATGCCTTGATGAATATCTCTCAACCATTTTTCCTTTGCAGCAATACGACAATCATCGATCTTGATTGAATTTTAACTTGTCTGGATGTTGAAAACCCTGGCCCCACTGACAACTTTCCACATCACAATCCCATGACCAATCAGAAGCAGACACATCAGCAATAACTGATAGCGAACCCACTACACAATCAACTTCCTTCATTTGGAAGATGAACGGTTATCGTAATGCTAAGAAGATTAACCCTCGAGCATCTTTTCCTTGAGATATCATGACAATCATTGATCTCAACCAAAATTTAACCTACCGAACACCCTAACCACCATAAGAAACATAGCTGCTTGCCAGATCACTGAAGGCTAAGGCACAAATTGTCAGGGTTGTGCGAACACATGACTAAAGAAAATGTTGGGTTGCTGAATGAAAAGCACTTAACTGCCAAAAACAAGAGACCTAGTGAACACACAATCGCCCAATCACTGAATAAAAACTTAACTGCCAAAAAAATTGGAGATCAAGTGACTGCATCCTTGAAGAACTGGGCCCACTCGATCACACCAGTGCACATAGGAAATGCTGACATTAGATATAAGCTGCAAAGATGTGAAGAAGTAGAAAACCTCTCGGGTTTCATATTTAGATAATTTTTTAAAAACATGTGACATAAAACAATCTATATCCTACGGATCTTAAAACAACCATAACTTCTTGGTGGTATCATTTCTGAACATGCACCTTTAACCAGACCTTGGAAACTCAAAGAACTATCATATGCTAAGGGCGGAAGCCACAAAACATCATAAATTTAGCTCACAGACCAAAACTATGTCACAACTAGGGCAGGGCATTTCATTTGGTTTTTTGCATATCAGACCATGTGCCTTGGATTGAAGCATACTATCATCAAAAACCACCTGAGGCTAAGGACACAACCCATGAAACATTGTGGATTTTGGGCACAAGCTAAAATAAGTTGCAATAGGGCAGGACAAACTCACAGAATCACTAAAGGGAAATAGTGATTTTCATAGGATTTTTCTATGAGAGAAAAGGGCCTAACAAGTTGGGCTCGACCCTTGTGGGAGCCTCATTTCACTCCACCTATGGCCAAAAAATTGTATGATAGGAAATTTTTTGGGTAACATTTTGGTAATTTTTGCTGGATGTCAGCCTGCTAGACATTAGAAACCAATGACCTTGACGCAATCCATTGGGCATAGGAGTCATCTCATGAACACAAAAATTCTTGATAGGGAGAAAGACTCAAAAATAGGAGGGATGAAAGTGTGCATGAGCACTTCTTGAAAAATAGGAAAAACTAGCCTAGAAAGCAGGGAGAGAAAAAAAAGGAAACATAATTACATAGATTTACAAGGAAAGACTAACTTCAAAACAAGGCTTCAAGTGGAATCCATTAACTGATATAGGCATGGCATCTCCTCCAAGAGTTGATAGCTAAAAAGAATTAGGCCCCTTGCACTCATTGATGATGAATGGACCTCCCCAAAAGGAATCAAACTAGTTATGTTTGCCAAGTTTTGGTTTGAATTCATCCCATTTGAGAACTACATCTCCAATTTTGAAGCTTCTAGCTCTCTCTCTTTTATCAAAAATTTTCTTTGTCTGTACCTGATGGAACTCCATATCTTTCATGGATTTATCTTTGAGTTCTTCTAACTCCATCAGCTGAGCATATCTAATTTGTAAGGGATCTCCTTCTTCAAATAGGACATATTGAGTGGCTAAGTCCAAAGCTGGAAATTCAATTGAAATGGACAACTTAGCCTCTCTTCCATACACTAACATATAAGGATAATTCCCAATGATCTTCTTTGGAGTTATCATGTCTAACCAAAAGGCTGATTTTAATTTAGTATGCCAATCTCTTTGGTTGTCTTGTAGGATCTTCTTGATTATCCTAATCAAGTTCTTGTTAGTTGATTCTACCAAACCATTTCCTTGAGGGTAGTAATTTGAACTTGTATTCAAATAAACGTCATTCCTGATTTCCCATTCTGAGATTTTGAGTCCTGTGAATGCCAATGCATTATCTGATATTATGGAGTCTAGAGTGCCAAATTTGTGAACTATATCATCATAAAAACTTAAGACGACACTCTCATTTTCTTCCTTTAAGATAACTACCTCTATCCATCTAGTGAAATAATTTGTTACAATGATTATCCACTTGTGGCTTGGGCTAGATGGAGGATTAATCATGCCAATGAAATCTATGCCCCATTTCATGAAAGGTTGCTCTGTCCTGATTAGCTAAAGTGGCAGAGCCACAAGCCTTTCTTTGCCTGCAAACATGGCACATTTGGTGCATTTTCTCACATAATCATGACTATCCTTGACAATAGATGACCAGTAGTATCCGGTCCTCATGATTTAAAAGTAGTAGTGCTAGGAGAAAAGTGACCTCCAGAAGGTCCATCATGAAATTCAAATAGCACATCAGCTACCTTTTCTGAATCAATGCATCTTAAAAGGACACCATTGTGATCCTTTCTGAAAGGAACTTCATCTATCAGGATAAAGGGAATAGATTGTAATCTATAATATCTTCTTTTTGCTGAATGTAGTTCTATAGAACATTGTCCTATCTTCAAAAAATGAATTATGTTAGGAAACCAACCTGCTGCCTTGGCATGTTCTTTTGTAGAATACACAACTAGAGATGCATCTATTTGCTCTTATTTCTTTGAACTTTCATCCTTTGTTAGCTGCTCACAAAGACCTCTTCCTCAAACTAGTTTAGTGGTTTGAATATCAATGTCATACTCTATCACTTTGGTAATGCAACCAACCCTTTTTTCATTTAGGTCCTTGGATAGCAAAAATTCTTTGACACTTGGATGAGTAACTTTCAAGTGTACTTTTCTATGGTTCAATAGATATCTGAACTTTTTAAGATTCTTCACCACAACAAGCACATGTTTTTCCACAAAAGAGTATCTCTGTTCATACTCTTCTAAACCTTTGTTGAAGAAAGCAATAGGCTGCTCCGACCCTTCTGAATTTTCTTGGGTCAACATTGTAGACATATCATCTGAACCCCCATAAGTGTAAAGGATAAAATCCTTACTAAAATTTGGGATTAATAGAGCAAGATCTTCTGTCAAGGCCTCCTTGATAGCTTGGAAGTTGGCCTATCCTTGTTTAGTCCAGTTGAATACTGAACTGTTCTTTAACATGGTTGTCAAAGGCTTTAGAAATTCTGCAATATTAGGCAAGAAATGCCTAACAAAGTTAATCCTTCCTATGAAGCATTGAAGGCTTTTCTTGTGATGTGGAAAGGGTAGTTCTAGGATGGCTACAATCCTTTTAGGGTGTACTATGATTCCTTTCTTGGATACTATATATCCTAACAATTTCCCCTTGTGAACTATAAACACACATTTCTTGGGATTAAGAGATATCCCAAACTCTCTACACCTTTCAAATATTTTCTTTAGATGTTTGATGTGATCTGTTGCATGTTTGGAATAGACAGTTATGTCATCTAAGTAAACTAGTACAAACTTGTACATGAGGCTTTTAAAGGCCATATCCATTTCCTTTTGAAAAGTAGCACCTACATTTGACAAACCAAAGGGCATCTTTTGATAAGCCATGGTTCTCCACTTGGTTGTGAATCTAGTCTTGTATTGGTCCATTTCATTAACTAAGATCTGATGATATCATGAATAGCCATCCAATAATGAAAATCTCTTGGACCCAGAGACACATTGCAGGATTTGTTCCATAGAGGATAATGGATGGCGATCTTTTAGAGAAGCTTTGTTAAGGTCCCTAAAGTCAACACATAACCTCAATTCCCCACTCTTCTTCTTGACAAGAACAAGGTTGGCAACCCAACTAGTATGCTTAATGGGGTAGATGATACCACTTTCTATTAATTTGAGTACTTCTCTATGCATAAGTGGCTCAAGCTTGGGATTAACAGGCCTTTGTTTTTGCCTTACTGGCTTGGCATTAGGCTCTAGTTCAATGGTGTGCTGAGAAAGGGCTAGATTAAAACCTTTAAGGTCTTCATATTTCCATTCAAATACATCATTGATTTCCTTAAATAATTGGGTGTAAGCCTACTTTTCTAAATCAGTATTTACTTTTCCAAATTGTAAGCTTTTACCTAGTTCCAACTCTAATTCAACACAATGTTCTTGTTGAACCACCAAGCCAGCTTTATTCTTTTTAACTTGATCATCTTTTTTGAAGAAAGCTTTTAAGGTGACAAGACCCATAGGCATCTTATCAGATATGAGTTGTATCACTTGATCGCCATAGCTTTGCAATAATCTATCTTGGTTATGCTTTGAGAAGATGTCTTCTTCAAACAAGAACTACAGAATTTGCACATCATTGTCAAACACTTGTCAATTGACATTGTTATCAAGAATAGAGGGTCTAAAAATAACTTTAATGTGCCACTGGTCCATTTCTTTTAAAACACTATTAGGAATGTCATACTGAGATCCAACAGAAGCTAACCTATGTGCATTTTGATTTAGCTTCCTATGGATGGCAACAATATTGAAAGCACAAAAGTCTTCAATTGTATCCCAAACTCTATGTTTGTATGCTTTCATGGTGTCATTTTTTGTTGCTCTTATCCCTCTCACTTGGCTGACTACTAACTCACTATCACCATAAACTTTTAGGGCTTTGAGCCCTCTCTTCCTAGCCCACTCTAGTCCATTCACTAGAATTTCATACTCTGCAGTGTTGCTAGTGTAGGAGAAACTGAATCTGAAAGTTGTATAGTATCTTTCTCCTTTTGGGGACACTAGCATAGCACTACCACTAGAGCCATGTCTACTTCTAGCTTCATCAAAAAATAATTCCCAAACCTAGTTGCTCTAATCCTCTGAATCAGTGTCCTTTTTTAGAAGGTTTGGCTCTAGGGCACCACTTTCTTGTATCAAATAGCTTCCCAAACCAGCATCCCAAATAACATTTTCTTGGGCCTCTGAAGCCTTTTCTAATTCTAGTTCATCTAGTAAAATATCAGGGATATTTTCTATCTTAGTGTTTGCTTCTCTGATAATTGGGAAGTCATTGCTATCAAGTGCAAGGCAGTTTGTATTGATTGTATTGGACACATATGGCTCTATATGGTGAGCTGCCAATGATTCAAATTCAATGGTAACCTTGGTACCATATCTTGTGTGGAAGACCATGTGAGACCAGTCAAAAGAAAGGTAGCCTCCTATCTAGGTTGTAAACTTCCTTGACAGACATATGGAAAATAAAGCAGGGAGATCTATGATATATATATCAAGTAGGATGGAGAAATTAGGACTTGCATGGAGGATTAGACTAGTATCCTTGGCTACACCTACTATATTGACTAAGGATCCATCAAGTTGTGTAACCCTTTTTTGGAAGGGTTCATATTTGAGTCCTAATTGGTCAGCCACCCTTTTGGGCATTACAGTACTAGTATCTCCACTATCTACCATATAGTTATGTACTAAAGATTTTCCAACAATTAAAGATACATAAAAGGGAGGTGGTTTTAAGTTCCTACCTTGAATGGTATTTGCTTTGGGACCGCTATTTGGAGCCTCCTTTTCTTGATCAATGTTGACCAACACTGGCTTTGTTACATCATTTTTAGGTTGCCTTGGAATAGCCAAAGAGTCCCACATAGACTTAGTAACATTCACCTTCTTCATGTTGTCTACAATGTTGAAAGGTATCACAGTGTGTACCCTTTGTTGTCCTTTTACTATGATAGGCTCCACTTCTTTGAGAGGTTGGCCCTCTTTGCTTGTAATGGTAGGAGCCTTCTTCAATATCTCAAGAGAAGATGGCTACAGTGACTTTGCAAATGTAGTAGCTTTAATCCCAAAATCTACTCACTCCATGTCTTGGGCTCTTTTCCTTGACCTTGTGTTGGTAGCAATGGAAGATTCACCACTAACTCCATTGAAGTCTTGTTGCTCCCAATTGAAAAGAGTAGTCTCATTAGTTTTTTATTCTTGTTGAGGGGTGGATCCACTAGGAGAGGCCTCTGATTGGGCATGTGAGGCATTCTGAACCATTAGGGCTTGGTTCATCCATCCATTTGAACATGTAGCCTAATTATGAGGATGATTACAAGGAAAGTACCATTCATTGTCCAAAGCAAGATTTTTTTGGCTAGGGACCATACCTCTAACTAGATTTGTAGAATTAAGAGGTGTAGGGTTATATGGTTGGAATGGTCTTTGATTAAAATTTTTCTTTTGGTAAGCTCCTTGATAACCTCCTTGGCATGGTGGCCTATTTTGTTGATAAGGCTATCCTTAATTTTGATATCATTGATTAGGACCTTGGCCTTGAGGATAAAAGGGTGGTCAAATTCCTTGCCCTTGCTTCTTTAGGTTTGTCACCTCTTTAGTTAAAGTCTATAGCAGATTTGTCATTTCTTGGTGCCTATTTTACTGACTATTTTTTATTTCTTGTAGTTCCTGAGAGAAACTTGCCTTTAACTCCTCACCACTACCACTAGCCTAAGGTGCTAAGATGGTAGGAATAGGAGTAAAAGGAGGTACTTGTAGAGGTGCAATGGGCTAAAGGTTGGGAAAGATGGGCATGGGTGGCCTTCTTGTTATCATGCCTACCTAGATTAAACAATTTTCAGCCTTGAAAGCTATGTCAAAAGCTTGGGGTAAAGAGGTACCCCCCATAGATTGGATCATGACAGGGATCTAATTATTAAAGCTTTGAAAGAAGTATAATAAAGCATGATCATTTGATGGTCTTACTAAGACTAGAATTCTATTCCATGTTTTGAGAAATCTGTTATTATAGTTTGTCATTTGCTCTTGAGGATCTCTCTTTATGGTTGTCAACTGCTCAACCAAAGACAAGCTGTCTGATTTGTCGTCAAAGTGTTTACTCAATGTGCCCCCTAATCCATCCCATGAGTTAATAGAACCAACAACTAGAGTTATAAGCCACTCAAGAGCCTTACCTTTGAGAGAAGCTACCAACAACTTAGTGGCCACATCCTCCTGAGTTATATTATGTATACTGCACATAGTAGTCACATCTCTTATGTGTTCAAAAGCTATTGTTTATACTTCACCTGTGAAATCAAGTAAGCTCTTCAATGCCACCAGGGGCACATCATGATGTTGAGTGAAGTTCAATGGACTTCCTTGGTTGAAAGGTGCAAAGGCAAAATGCCTAGCCATTGCAAGAGTTGAAATTTGTTGAGTAGCAGTAGAATGAGTTGTATTTAATGTTAAATTTGAATCCTCCTCTAAATCCCTAGTTAGAGATATTCCTCTTCTTCTAAGATGAAAGGACAAAGGTCTCCTCTCTGAAGTATCAAGTAGTTTAGACTATATTCTTCTTACAGGGGATGCTCTTTGATACAACCTTCCTCTATATTTTCCCTTTGAGGGAAGCTCTAAGAATTTAGTGGGCTTTGAGCTCCTTGTCTCTATCTTTCTCATAAAATTTGAATAGGGCTCCTGAATCTTACACCAGTGGATTCCATAGATATACTTGATAGGAAGAAACCTCTAAAATATTTATATTATCCAATTAGTATATCAGAGATAGCATAATATTTTAAAGATGAACTTCTTTCTAAGTCCCACCAGGCATGCCAAAAATGTTATACACTAAGTTTGCACCCTTGGTTCAAGCTTTCTTGGTCTTGATAACCTAGTATAACTTTGGGATCATCTCCAAGTTGTGGGACCTTTGCTAACTGAGATGAAAGCTCTAGGTCCTAGGCTAGTTCCTCTTGGATAATCACCTTAATTTTCTTCTTGACAAGAAAGAAAATTCTTGAGGGGAAAGGGATAGAAGGAATGCTAAAGGGAAATAACTAAAAGCAAACAAGCCACTAGGTGATACACTAAAAAGACATGAACATAATATATTGACCAAATTAGCATGAAGGCTCTTAGATCCAATAGAACAAAATCTTCCTAAATAGGCTTGCATAAGTGTTTCACACAGGGCTCTGAACAAAAGACTCAAACTATGACCTGCAAGAAAATGTTCTCTTCAACAAAAAGGCATAGGAATGAGATAGAGTGACAGGGGGTTGAGTTATACCCACAAGATCATTCAAATAAAATCATACACAATAGCACACAAATAAGCTAAAAGAAAGAAGGGTCCTGGAACTCTAAGATTTCTCTAACAAAGCCAGTCTATTATACTCATTAAGAGAAATACAAATAAGCAAAAGACTTGAGGGTAGAGAAGATGCCTCAGAAAGCCTCTATTGAATTTGATAAATCAATGAAAGATTACAGATTGAAAAAAGTCAAAGGGTAGCACAAATGTCATAGATAGCTCCTAAGAAAGAAAACTCTCTTTTTACAACCGTAAACTCTAAGCTCTAAGAGCTCTAAAAACTAATATATACATCTCCCTTGCATGTAGGAAAGGGTCAAAAATCTGATTAGGGTTACATAGATTTTTCATAGAATAATAGAAAACCCCAATTATATCATTTCTAATCATAAATGCATTGTTAAAATATCTTGATCAATCAGATATCTATCTCTGCACATAATTCCATCACCATAACTACCTCTAGAAGGTCGGTCGATCCATCTACTTCTCTACAAGTTGGGTTCATCATGAATGTTCAAATCTGATCTTTGTAGATATTTTGAATTTAAAAGTATAAACGGTCACAGGTGGCGCTACCCCTTCAATGCTTCTTCAGTGAAAAACCACTGACGTGGTACCTCAGGAAACAAAAATCAACACACCACAACTACCCAGATCTTCTTCATCATTTTCTACCTGCAACTATTCTGAAAACATCAACTTTGAGCTACCCACAACATCGCATTCAACCAACAACAATAAACCAGCAAGAAACCCTGTACAAATATATTTAAATTCAAAACAATGGCTAGCAGGTTTCAGTTTAAAAGATGGCCATCGATATCATTCTTTACCAACAAATCGAACGACCCAAATCATTTTCCACAATAGTTACAAGACCCTCTAAAAAGTCATCGCCCACATCACTAGTCAGAAACCAATGAGAAATGAACACCTCAGCATGACCGGCACCTTGGACCCATGACTATACTTAAATTTTCATCAGACAATTGTTGTAATGCTGTGATGAATATCTCTCAAGCATTTTTCCTTAGTGGCAATATGACAATCGTCGATCTTGATCAAATTTTAACTTGTCTCAACAACAAAAACCCTAGCCCCATTGACAACTTTCCACATCACAAGCCCATGACTAATCAGAAGTAGACACCTCAGCAATAACTGATAGTGAACCCACTGCACAATCAACTTCCTTCATTTGGAAGATCAGATGGTTGTTGTAATACCGAGAAGATTAACCCTCAAGCATCTTTTCCTTGTGGTATCATGACAATCATTGATCTCAACTAAACTTTAACCTATCAAGTGACCTAACCACCATAAGAAATATAGCCACTTGCTAGATCACTGAAGGCTAAGGCATGAATTGTCAGGGTTCTGTGTACACACAACTGAAGAAAATGCTATGTTGCCAAATGAAAAGCACTTAACCACCAGAAACAAGAGACCTAGTGAACACATAGTCACCCAATCACTGAATAAAAACTTAACCACTAGAAAAACTAGAGATCAAGTTACTGCATCCTTGAAGAACTGGACCCATCAGTCGCAGCAGTGCACATAGGAAACTCTAACATCAAATATAAGCTACGAAGATGCGAAGAAGTAGAAAACCTCCTGAGTTTCATATTTAGACAATTTTTGAAAAACTTGTGACATAAAATAGCCTATTTCCTACAGATCTTAAAACAACCATAACTTCTTGGTGGCATCATTTCTGAACATGCACCTTTAACCAGACCTTGGAAACTCAAAGAACTATCATATGCTAAGGGTGAAAGCCACGAAGCATCAAAAATTTAACTCACATACCAATACTGTGTCACAACTAGGGTAGGGCATTTCATTTGGATTTTTTCATATCAGACCATGCGCCTTGGATTGAAGCATATTGTCATGAAAAACCACCTGAGGCTAAGGGCGCAAGCCATGAAACATTGTGGATTTTGGGCACAAGCCAAAATAAGTTGTAACAGGGTAAGACAAACTCACATAATCACTATAGGGAAATAGCCCTTTTCATAGGATTTTGCTATGACAGAAAATGGCCTAATAGGCTGGGCTCAACCCTTGTGGGAGCCTCATTTCACTCCACCTATGGCCAAAAAATTGTATGATAGGAAATTTTTTGGGTAACAAATACATCATCCTATAGAGATCTGACATCATGAGCCAACATATGAGGACCCAGTGGAGCTAGTGCTTCCTATTCTAGTGGAACTGAGGGACCTAGGGGATCAGAACAATTTGTACAACAATCTATGGGGAAACCTTTATGAAAAATCAAGCCATGTGATGACCCCAAGCACCCACTCTGATATGATGTAAGGCTCAAAATGGTCCAGCTCTCACGTATTCCCTCCACCTGACATCCGCACATCATTTATGGTGCAAGTAGGGGAAACATCAATTAGAGTCATTGCTCTCTTACCTCATCTGGCTTTACCAACCTATCTAGCTCACCACCCTCCTCTACCACCCATGCCAATAAGATCATCATCATATAATCTCTCATCGATATCAGGAATAGGTTGTGCTAGATTAGTAAACCTAGGGAATGTGTTTTGAATGAACCACTGTGTATAATCATCTGTCATATCAGTATCCATAATATGCTCCCTCATATCCCAAGGTAGATGTGGAAGGCTTAGGAGATCATCACAAGCCATGCAATAATCAATTTAAGGACTCGAGAGGGACCTCTCAACCTATACTCTTGCATATAAATTCAAACCCTGTGGCATACCCTATATGCAACCATACTATCAAAGAACTTAGTAGAAGTATAAGAACTCTATAATTAGAGGATTAAACCCTATCATCCATCAATTCATGCACATAAAAGGAAGCTCGATGCCATCCTCAATACATGGCTCATAAGCTAACTAAGGTCACCAGGTGACCTGATCCAAATCATCAATAATATGGTGCCAGTAATTGAGTTTTCCTAGATGAGACTAGAAAACCATAACCTCATAAATGTATAAAATGGGCCAACTAAGATCTTTCTGTCACACATCTACTAGATGAGTGATTAGGAGATGTTCCCATGTCCACAACTGAAGAATAATTGTACCAGTAGAAAGTGGAATGCCACACTTGTACACCACATCATGCATCTCATGATATAGTTGCGCTAAGACACATGAATCCCAATCAAATCATCGAGGATGACCAATAATATCCTCTAGAATGCAGCCCCAACTGACAGAAAAACCATGACCCTATTAGTCAAGAAGCATACAAATACCAATCAGAACACTAAGGACAACAAGAAGCACTAGAAAATAGGAAAAATGAACCCATAGAATGTTATCATCACCAATAGTAGGATCTTCAAACAAGTGTTTGTAGATGGTGCCATCATATACTTGATTGTAGTAGATGATCTCTCCATATGTAGGGATGAGGAGAAGACAATATACATACTCGAGAGTGATATTCATCTCCCATAATAGAAAGTCGAAGGTATTATGGTCAGAGTGCCATCGTTCCTCCACAGTAGTCACTAATCCTTGATTCACTTGAAATTTAGGTGTATCTAATAAAAAGGACAATCCACAATGACCAATCAACCAATGCCCATACCCAGTTAGGTCCTCCACCATCTCAAAAGGCCATCGATATAATCCTCAAATGACTAACTTCTGAAGGGGAGCCTATAAAATCAACTTAACATAGCATCAGCAAACAAATCATTAAATGTTGAATCATCATAAGTCAATCAACATCCTAACCTATCAGAACCATCATCAATTTTCCTAATTCTATTCAGAGAGGACATAAAATTCATCATCATAATCAAACCTCAACAATTAGGATTGACAATCAATTATTCATTATAACATGATAAGAAATGACAGCAAACAAATTGTTTCATCACAAGAATCATCATTTGGGCTAATTGACAAATAGAGGAAATCATTCAAATAGGACAACTGACTAAAACTGCTAAAATACTTCAAAAAGGGGTGTACATGCTATTTTAAGGCTTGTACACACTAAAATGCAAAAGCATTGTTTAATTGATTGAATGCTCTATAAAAAAGATTAAACACCCAAAAAAAAACTATACATGATATTAAATCTAGTACACGGTACTGATATCAGTGTACGCACTACAAAAACTCTAATTTGCACTAGCCCTATTATAAGTGCTACAAAACACATTGATGACCAAAACCTAACATAGGGTTTGCATTTGTACAGGCTACTAAATGTTTAGTATGCACTATTTCATAATGTGGATATGTTGAAACAGGTCTGTATGCACTACTTAATTGCTTATATTGGCTATTTTAAAAATTTTGGAAAAAAAATGATTTTTATGTCTAAAAATGCTAGATGGGTTGAAATAAAATGACATAAATTGACAAAGTAAGATTCTAGAAGTACTCATTTGGAGGTCCATAGACCAAAGGATGTTCATATCTGCATCTGTGCTTGAATTTATGCTCTTTATAGGGGACCACCATTGTCAAATGCTCAAAAGGGTAAGAGGGTAAAAGTCAAAGAGGGAAGGTGAAAATAAATAGTAAAATTGACTTTTTAAACCTATATATAAATATTTGACCTAAAAAGGGGCCTTTTTAGCATAAAATCAATCCTGGGGGTCAAATTTGATCACCAAATTAGCCAAATCAGGGTAATTATTCATTGGTTCATGATGTAGGAGCATGTCGGGTTCTTGGAAATCCTATATCACCAAAAACAAGTTAGACTGGTTAGATGTGCTTGGTAGCTTCTTTGGGCTCTCGATGATGTATTCTTGTTTCCACCGATAGGTCTTGGTTGCTACTCAATTCCTTCATTCACTAAGTTGGCTCGGTTGGGTCACCGAGTTAATTTTCTAATGTTTAGTAATCTTTCTCATTGAGCATTTTTTTAAAGATTTGTGTTGAGGCTGACTCATGCATTTAAATTTGGTCACAAAGTTATTTCTTACATCAATAATTGGGAAGCATGTGGACCTAGATCTGGTTGTTTCCTTCTCCAATGATGGATCTGAAGGTTGACTTGTTTCAGTAGCCTCTTGTATAAATAAAGAATCATGTTGTAGTTTTAGAGAGTTTTGGGGGAGATAGGAGGTTGGATCTAGGAGTTTGATCCTCACATGTCTAAGGACTATTATAATTGAATTTTGATTGCATTTGTTCATAACTAGGAAGGCCTTATAGCCTGAAATGTATGAATTTA
Source organism: Chamaecyparis obtusa (assembly GCA_027943335.1). Taxonomy (NCBI): domain Eukaryota; kingdom Viridiplantae; phylum Streptophyta; class Pinopsida; order Cupressales; family Cupressaceae; genus Chamaecyparis; species Chamaecyparis obtusa. Next base: position 100,848 of record BSBK01001310.1, on the reverse strand, counting down.
TTGATGAATAATACATGAACTTCATGCATTCTCTCTCTACATGCCTATGTTATTTCTTTTGCATGATGTTTTTGCTAGGAGGTTGGTGATGTGGGCATGCCTTTGGCCCCTTTATGGTTCTTCCTTGCGTCAGGTGGTATCAGGGAAAGGTTAGATCTTGATCTAGATTTTTTAATCTAGGTCTTTGGTTAAAGATTCCTTCTTGTAAGCCCTAGTTGGTATTTTTGTAGGGTTTTAGATTGAGATCTAACCTAAAATTGTTGAGTGTTTCAAGATGGTTCATGGGAGGTGAGATGCAGATCCAAGATTAGCTAACATGCTAAGAAAAATTACTGCTAGGTTAGAAGCTATTGAGACAACCCAACACCGAGTAAGACATCTTGAGGATGTAAGTGATCAAGAAGCCAAAGAAGGAAAAGAACTTGATGGTTAGAAGAGCACTATGGAGTGAAATTAATAAGGAAGATCCAGTAAGGAAAAGTTTGCTCAAGACTAGATGCAGAGTTACTGATAAAGTATGGAAGGTAATCATTGATAGTGGAAGCTCTAAGAATGTGGTATCTAAGAAAATGGTTACAAATTTGTAGTTGGAAGGTTGAAACAATTGAAGCCTTATCAGATTTCATGGATCAAGGATGAGCATACACTATTGGTAAGTGAACAATGTTATGTGAATTTAAAAATTGGCAAGTACTATGATAAGGTGTTATGTGATATCATGCCTATGGATTATTGTCATATTTTGTTAGGTGGACCTTGTCAATATGATAGACATGCTATGTATGATGGGATATTACATAATGAACTATTTGGGTTGATGGGAGAAGATAAATCTTGTTACCTTTGATTGAAGAATATATTGGTAATGTTTGCATATCTATGAAAGTTTTTTTGATGGAAGGAAGAAAGTTTGTTAAGGATTTGAAGAATAATGATGTATGTTTTGTTGTGATTCCTAACAAACTGAGTATGAAAATAGTGGATAGTATCCTTGAAGAGGTTGATAAGATACTCACCAAGTACAAAGAGATCATTTCTGATAATGGATAGTTTGAGTGGAGAAAAGTATTTTACCAAAATTGATTTGAAGAGTAGATGTCATCAGATCAAAATCAAAGAAGGTGATTAATGGAAGAATACTTTCAAGAGAAGAGAAGTTTTGTATGAGTGGTTGGTTATGCCTTTTGGTTTAACTAATGCTCTGAGTACTTTTATGAGATTGATGAATGATATTTTAAAGAAATTATTTGGTAAATTTATGATTGTGTACCTAGATGACATTCTGATATTTAGTAAGACTAGAGAGGAACATTTGTTGAACATCAAATAGGTATTGCAGAGATTGAAAGAAGAAAAGGTGCTAATTAATTTGAAAAAGTGTTCCTTCATGAAAGAGGAAATTTTATATTTTGGATTTGTGATTTTAGCTGATGGTTTGAAAATGGATCCTGAGAAGGTTGAAGCTATTTTGAATTGGTCTACACCTAAAAATACTTGTGAGGTAAGATCATTTCATGGTTTAGCAAGTTTTTAAGAAAATTTCATAAAAATTTTCAATTCAATTTGTAATGTTATGACTGAGACAATGAGAGGAGATAAAAGATAATTCAAGTGGATACATGGAGTTGATAAAATTTTTGATAATTTCAAGCAGAAGGTTTCTGATTTCAATAAGGTATTTCATGTTGAATGTGATGCAAGTGGTAGTGTAATAGGAGTTGTGTTGAGTCAAGAAGGTAACCTATTATTTTCTTTAGTGATAAATTGAATGATGCAAAAGAGAAATATTTTGTGTATGATCAATAGTTCTATGTTGTTTTTCAAGCCCTAAAGAAATGGAGACATTATTTGATACCGAGTGAATTTGTTTTGTATACTGATCATAAGGCTTTACAATATTTGGGTAGTCAGATAATCAAAGACATATGAAATGGGTTGAGTATTTGTAGAGTTATAAATTTGTGATAAAACATAAGAGTGGAGTCACTAACCAAGTTTTTGATGCATTGAGTAGAAGAAGATATTTGATGACTAAAATGAGAATTCAAGTTCTTGGTTTTGATGACATGAAGGATTTATATGAAACTAACCCTAATTTTTTTGAGCCATGGAGAAAGTGCAGAGTACCTAGTCAAGATCAACTGAGTACTAAATGGGAAGACTATTTCATTAAAGAAGGTATGTTGTTTAAAGGTATTCATTTGTGTATACTAAGAGTATCAATGGGAACTAATTTGATAAAGGAGAAACATAGCAAAGATTGTTAGGAATAGTCCCAAGAGATAACTCAAAGAAGGGGTGAATCAGTTATCTACAAGTTTCAATTATTTATCCAATTAAGTATACTTAAACATTAAGCATAAACAAAATGAAAGAACACTTGAAAAAAACACCAAAATTTTGGTTATGGGGAAACCCAAATAGGTAAAAAGCCCAGTGGGAATTGACACCCACTAATAAACTACACTAGTGTATAATGATCCTTGTTAGAAGATCTTACAACCATATTAGAAGTTGATCTTTATAATGAAATAAGTACAGTGACCTGGTCAAAGGTTGAACCCTATTAGGATTCTTTTATGATTGACCCTATTATGGGTGAGGACACACTGTCTAAGATCTCATTGCTCAAAGGGGTGAAGGTTGCAACCTTTTGAATAACAGATACACACTATATCTAGATCTTAGTGAATTGTGAGGTAGATCTATTGTCTTGATCAGTTCCAATGAATAACATATACTCTTTACTTGGTCACATAGACCTTCTACTGATGGCTCAACACTTCGCACTCTCTATTCTGTTCTTCAATTTCAACTCTGAACCATATCTTAGCAATCACAAATGACTACCTATAAATATCTTCTCTCTCAATGATATAATCAATTCAACCTGTTAGAACCACCTTGAAATCATATTAGAGAAACAATAAAACTCTCCAATAACATTACTATTGGCTCTACAAAGTACACAACACAAACTAGGACCTATCCAAATCAATAAGTGTAGATGCGTGCTACACAATGTCAGCTCTAACAAATTAACTGGTTCTTTCTCCTCAAGCTAAATTACATCATGTGCTATTAACCAAATATTCATAACACTTCTCTAATCACTAATCCAAGGAGGCATACCAAAATGATAGGTGCAACTCCTGTACCAATATAATCTATGTGGGCTCTTCTAGATAAACATAGGAAACTGCAACTGGTGAATAGCGACTACATAACTTCACTTCTAATTAAAATCAAAATCTACATCCATGAATATAACATCACTAGAATGCCTTCATCACATACCCAAGAACGGAAGGCTCCATGATAACTATACAAACAATCACACACAAAAAACTGCCTATAACTCTATCAGGAACACTGCTGACACAAGCTGCTACACAACTATCTATATAAACAATTAACCTCTGCATCCATGATATCATGGTGATAACATGTCCATGATATATATTCCCAAAGCTTACTACATAAGTCTTCCATGTGTGCTACTTACCATATGTTGTCATCAATGACAAACAAATAGTCAGCACTGGCTTGCTGGCAAATCTCCAACAATCTCCCCCTTTGGCATTGATGGAAACATATGGAATGAAAAACAACACCAATCCAAATGACTAATTCTTTTATAACATACTCTATTTCCTCATCAAAACTCTCCCAATGATGAATCCTCCATCTGCTGTAATATTCTTTAATATTCTCCATTTCTGCAACTGAACTACTTCCGTGACTGAATGCTACTCCCTCTTGCTGCTATATATTACTCCTCCTTAATTTTGTATGTTCTCCCCCTTTAATGTTGTTTTTGATGACTATATAATACTCTCCCTTTGACATTAATGGAAAAGGGCACCAAACATTTAAGCTTCGGTACTATTCCTGAAGTAGAGTAGTCAACCATGCATTAGTCACTGAGGACTGATGCATTTTCCACTTTCTCTAAGCAGAATCAGTGAAGGGAATGACTCCCATCTTCTCCCTGAGATACTCAAAAGTATCCTTTGGTAAGGGCTTTGTGAATATATCTACTATTTGTTCCTTTGTACTCACATAATCCAATTCAACTTCTTTCTCTACCACTCTCTCTCTTAGGAAGTGATGCTTAATCTGTATGTGCTTTGTCTTTGCATGCATCACAAGATTCCTTGACATGTTGATAGTGCTAGTTTTTTCACAATAAATGACAATAGGATAATCAATATGAATTCTAAAATCCTTTATCATCTATTTGATCCAAAATAATTGTAGAAAAATTCAAGGCTACTGCAACATACTCTGCTTCTGTTGTTTACTAAGAAATATAATTTTTCTTCTTACTTCTCCAAGTGACAAGTCTATCACCAAGAAATATTTCTCCTCATGATGTACTCTTTCTATCATCCATGCATCTTGCCCAATCTGCATATGTATACACATGAAGCTCAACATTCACCAAATTAGGATACCATAGGCCATAATATATAGTGCCTTGTAGATATCTTAATATTCTCTTTAATTCCATAAGGTGACTTTGTTTAGGCTCTGCTATAAATTTTCCAACTATGCCAACTGCATTAGAAATATCAGGTCTAGTTTGAGGAAGATATATGAGTTTACCAATCATAGACTTGTACAATGTTATATCTACTACTCAAAATCATATTCTTTTGTAAGCTTGCATCTTGTTATCATAGGTGTAGCCACTGGCTTACAATCATCCATCTTGAAATTTTTCAATATCACTTTCACATATTTAGACTGATTAATGAAAATGCTTTTTCCTATCTATTGTGCATTCAATCCCAAAAAGTATTTGATAGGTCCAATCATGCTCATCTCAAACTCACTCTGCATCTCCTTAGCAAATTCTACACTAATTTTATCATTACCACCAGAGATAATTTCATCAACAAATATAGCTACAAGTAGTGAACCTTCAGATGTATCTCTGATAAATAGATTACAATCTGCTACTCCTTTCTTGAATCCAATTTTTGTCATATATCCATCAAGTCTCTCATACGAAGCTCTAGGGGCTTGCTTAAGTCCATAGAGGGCTTTCTTCAATCTACATCCTATATCAGGCTTGTCTGATAGGGTGAATCTTTCTAGCTACTCAATGTATACTTCTTCCTTTAACTCTCATTCAAGAATGCTTACTTAACATCCATTTGATAAATTTTAAATTTTTTGAATGTTGCATAAGCTAGAAACAACTTGATAGATTCTAATATACCCACAGGTGCAAATGTGTCTGAATAATCAATACCTTCTCTTTGCACATATCCCTTGCATACTAACCTTGCTTTATTCCTTACTACTATACCACCTTCATTCATCTTGTTTCTCAATCTCCACTTTGTTCCAATCACATTCTTATCACTAGGTCTTGGGACCAGTTCCCAAGTATCATTCTTAATAATTTGATCTAGTTCTTCTTTCATAGCATCATGCCAATCTGAATCAATACATGCATCTTCAACACTTAAAGGTTCAATCTGAGATAGTAAACATACCACTTCATTTCTTGCTAAACTCTTTGCTTTTGATCTTGTTGTTGTATGCACCCAAAAATGGTCGCCTAGACTTTGGGCCCCATTTATTTGATTTATCAACCATGAATTAGTTTTATCAGTAATCAATATTTTCAACATTATCAATTTCTTGATCAAGTCTTAATTTCTATCATATATTAGATTTTTATCCTATGGGCTAACCATTTATCCTATATTTGTATTTAATTAGAAGGAATATTTCCTCTCTTTTTAATTAAATAAAAAAGCCCCCACTTTTCTTCTTATCCTAAGTTGCACAAATAAAGTATTATTCTTATTTTATAAAAAGTGAAAAAGTACTTTTTGTCTCATATGGACATAAAGTCAACTTCTATTTTCTCATTGGAAGATATTTGTGCACAAAGATCAAGCTTCCATTTTTCTCCACCATTGATTAAGACTTTTGCCTCTTAATCTCAATGGTCCATTTCAGTTCATTTCTTATAAAAGGAGAGCTCTCTCCTTCATTTGGATATCTTATGTTTTTATGCTATTGTTATGCTGCAAGTTTTCTAGGTCTATTTGGAGCTTTCTTGAAGACATTTTTGCATCCAAGCTTTGAAGATAATTGTTGCATTCCATAGTTGCATATTTCCTTTCTTAGTTTGCATATCATGGCATTTTAGAGTAATTTTCCTTTTATGCAATAGATTTAGCTCACATAGCTTAATTAGGGGTTTGTTATCCATTACAATTTCTTTTCATATATTAGTTTACATTGTCATTTGATAGATTAATTTTGCACTCATACTAGTTTCATTTGCATCTTGCACATTTGATTCATTTTGGGGATTTTGGCTTTCTTGCCCTAGTCTTCAATTTTATGAATCTCTCATTGTGTGGTTGATTAGTAAGGTCACAAGTTTGTAGCTCTAGCTGAGGGAAATTTTATCATAGTCCCTTGCAACTCCATGCATAAAGAGCTATGAGCCGCTTTGTGAGGCCTCATTGTTGAGTAACCTTGCATGTAATGGTTCATAGAAGTGTGGTCACATTTTCACCATACATTTCTGGTGCCCACCGTGGGGCAAAGTAGATAGACTTTTTCCTTTAGATTTGTTGCATTTTTGTGATTTTTTAGATTAATTTGTGCATATTCTATATTCTCTATTTTCTCTCCCAGAATATTGCATGACACTTCTCAGGATTATTGCATGACAGTTCTCAGTATACGGGTGTGACACTTTTTGCAAAGGAAGAATCATCCATCTGTATTCTGGTCTGTCGCTTGGCATCATGTGAAGTATCGCCTGACTATTCTGCAAAGTATCACCCAGACAGATAGTATCACCCAGGTACAGGAAACTAAGTCATGCGATTCTGGTGAAGTCTGAGGTATATCACCTGTACCTGACAGTGAGCTATTTTTGAGCTATTTTTTTGTATCTTGCAAGTTTCAAGTTCCCTGCTATCTTTTTGAAATTTTTTTAAAATTTTAGCATTTTCAAATCCAACTCTAGAAAACGGGCACCCATTTTTTTGAAATTTTCACAAATGGTATCAAAATTTTAAGTGTGATATATCATTGGAAAGCCTAATCCAAACATGATGGTTTCATTTTCAGATTTTGTCATTTGATCAGTTATTTTTTGTAGATTATCTGATTTTTCATGTGCTAACCATTGTTAGATTTTGGATTTTTCTAACCCTTGTTGGTCTAACAAGTTGTTTTGTAGGTGCTCTTGCTTGAATGAAATTGATATATTCCATGTCAAAGAGGGCTACTAATGGTTTTTGTAGGGCTGTCGTAAGCATAAAAACTAAATCAAGTGCTTTTTTAATTGCTTTCTTTATTGAGTGCGGCATATACTAGTTGTTTCATTTCATAGGCACTTAATACCTTGTTGTAGGAATTTTGAGGTGGTAGGAGAGTATGCTCTTCACCCTTGTGGTGAAATAGAAATCTTGACCCATCTTGGGATTTTGAAAGCAAGGGGGTAATTGAATTTGCTTGGTGTGTTTGGGAGAAGTTTTTGAGATAGGGGAGTATGCTCTTCACCCTTGAGGTGAACCAAAAACCTTGAACCTCAAAAATCATCCACTCTTTGTTTAGATTTAGAATCTTTTAGCGGGCCTGCTCTTGAGAAATCAAGAGGAACGACCCAAGTGGAGACAAGCCTTTTGCCAGCTATTCCAACTCACTATAATCTCAAGGCTATCGAGGACACAAAACCTTGGTAGACATAACACTTGTCTTCGCTTGATGTGAGTAGCTCATGGGATTGCGACCATAGGGAAAACATTGAGCAAGAATTCTTAAGGTACTCTTGAGGCCACGAGGTCCTAGTCCTTTATGAGGAGCAAGAGGGGTGTTATGAATGGAAGCCCTTACTAAGAACCATAGGTTAGAAGCCACCTTTATTTAGTCACTTATCTTCTTAGTGCAGGATTATCCAAGTGAACTAACCCGGATCACCCCAAGATACTCACCATATGTGTCCCTTTGGTTGTGTTGTTTGACACTTCTATGAAAAAGCCAATATCTTTTGTGGGCAACCACTTGGTGTGAGGCAAGGGGGCATCAAGTTGTGGGCTAAGTTGGTTAGTATTGAGCCTTGTCTTGTAGGTAGATATTGCTTGAAGTGTCCTTGATTGTGTGATACCAATGTAAACATTCTCAACATACAAACAATCGGTAGCATTCATAGGGTGTTTTTTCAATTTTGATATCACAAGTGTTTGTCTTGGCAAGGTTGCTTTTTCCCTTGTTTCAAGTGTTTGAAGACATGTTTGATCCCCTACTATTTGCAAACCTGTCCAAATGCTGTTAAATTTTTTATTGAAATCAGATATTTAGACCCTCAGATCCAGACATTCGAAATCAGACCTTAAAAACTCAAAATTTTGCACACATTTGGTCAAAAACTACATCAGCATCATCCACTTAAGAGATAATTATTGCATGATAGTTCACTCTAGACTGTGTCACCTATTAGTTATTAAGTCTGTCACCTGGTAGTTTTATGGTCTATCACCTGGCATCGTGCGAAGTATCACCCAGTCTGAGTTCTATCGCCTAGAGTGCCTGGAGTCTATCACCTGAAAGTTTTCAGCAGTATTCTTAATTTCAATCATTAAGTTTTCTTTTAGTATGACTTGGCCTTTGAGTAGGTTATCTGACCTTGCTGTTAGAGACCTGTTTTGACTACAAATTTTTGATTCTAGTCTTCTAGGGACCATTTCAATTGATTTGCAAGGTTGTCTTGAAAATAATTTGTCAAGACTAGAGAGTTACTCCTAGTGAAAATTTTGTCTTTAGAATTGTTGATTACACCCTTGGAGAATTGTGATCCTACTATTGTCCAAATCATTTTTCATATATCTCAATTTTGATTTGAATTTTGGCTAAGTCCAACCTCCTGATTAGAAAGTGCAAGGGTATTCACCCTTTGATTTGAAGCACCTCTTTGACAGTGTTGTTGACGCTTTTTATTTTCTATTTTTTCATTTTCTCTTTGGACAATAGAGAATCTTAATTATCCTAGGTTGGGATTGGCACTTTAAGAGATTGACTTATCACCTAGAGTTTCTTTCTTTCATGTCAGTTACAATAAGATACCAAGTTAGTCAGGGGAAATGACCTCCAGTTGTCAGATCCTAGGTGCTATCATGTTGCTCAACATCTCAATGTACATTATGGTATCAATTGCACAAGATGAATCTTAGTATTCTTCTTTCCTCTTTATTTCCCATGTTCTTCTGAAGTCTTCTATTCCCATGGGAAATTCTTCTTCTTCTTCTTGATTCTTTTCCTCTTATTATCTAGTCTACTTTCTTCAATTCATTTATTCATTTCTTCCATGCTTGATTCCTCCTCTTCTAGAACCATGAATTTCAATTATCTTGTTATGGAACCTCTCTTGAAAATGGATGATCTCAAACTCATTGCTCAATTTGAAGAGTATCTTTATTCCTCCAATGGTCCTTCCAAATATCTCATGGGTGACAAACTTATAGCAAAAATAAAAGAAAAAATGATTAAATCAGATGCCTTTTCTAGGATCATAGACATGATCATATCACAACCTCCTTCTTCTAAAAATTCTTCATCATCTAAGTTTTCTCATTCTTCCTCATCTTCCAAGTCTTATCATGACTCTTCCAGACATCATTCTCATTCTTCATCTTCTAAGTCTTATCATGATTCTTCTAAACACTGTTCAAATTCTTCATCTTCCAAATCTTATCATGACTCTTCCAGACATCATTCTCATTCTTCATCTTCTAAGTCTTATCATGATTCTTCTAAACACTGTTCACATTCTTCATCTTCCAAATCTTATCATGACTCTTCTAAATATTATTCAAATTCCTCATTATCCAAGTCTTCTTCTTCCACTAGGTCTTCACCTTCCTCTTCTCCACAATCTCATTCCTCTTCTACTTCTCCTAAAAATCTTCCTTCTCTTCAGAAGACATACCATAAAGAGCAATGTGATAGTCCTTATGATGCCTCTTCCACAAAGAGTGACACACCCACCTATGATGACTATGATGACTATGACAATGAACAATTTAGCCATACCTATGATGCTTCTATTCCTAAGAGTCCTCTTCTTCGTGTCCTTAGGCTTACTAAAGGGTCATCTTATTGGGTAGATTGTGATGGGGATCCATATGATTCTGATTTTGAAAGAGAATATGATATTTTTTGTGAAAAATATGATACATCTACTTCTATTGAGGAAGAGAAAGCTTTTTGTGCTGATTATAAACATAGATACTATGAGCATTTCTCCTCTAAGAACTCTCATGCTAAAAATAAAGATCTCACTCTCAAGCAAGATCATGCTAATGTTGAACCTTTTTCTTGTGATGGTTCCCTTCCATCTTGTACTTCCTCCAATACCCACACATTTCCTAAAGCTTTCGAGTCTTCCAAATCTATCACAAATCCTTCATGCAACAAAGATCCTAATGCTTTTCATGCAGTTCCCTATAGTTATCCTCAAGGGCCACTTCTTAAAGATACTCAAGCTAACCTTCACTTGGCTGCAAATACTTTCAATAATGCTAAACCTAAAGAGCCTAATCCTTTATGCACTATAATGCCTACTTTAGCTAGTCCTTCACCATCTCATCCAAAGTCTTTCATGCAATCCCAACCTGCTTCCTTGTGCTTAAAAGTGGCTCCATGTCAAGAGGACTCTAAAAATGATAAAGAAAAGAACATAAAGAAAGATCAAGATCAAGAACCCCCCATGTCATCCAATCCTGTTCATAATATCTCTCATTCATTTCATGGTTCTTTCGATCCTTTACACCCTTCTTCATTCATTCCACCATGTCTTAAATCTTCTCCTAAGCAAGATCGAGCTACTACTCACATCATTGAGCTTATTGATAAACAAAATAACCTTACTACACTTTCACTTTCCAAAGATGATACTTCCATTAAAGTTATTAAAAATGATGTCATTACTTCCAATGTTAAGCCTATTGAAAATCCAAAGCAAAATGATACTCTTACGCTATCCAAAGATCCTTGTCAAGATCAAAGTCTTCCATTTTCTTGTTCTACCATTCCATGTTCACTTCCGCTTTCTACTCTTCCTGAGTCTTTGCAAGCTCTGAACAATCTTATCAAAGAAGTTGCTCCTATTCAAGATGTTCATGATCTTATTGCGAATCCTAATGCTCACTCTAAAGATGCTGATCTCCTTGGTTCTCATATAGATGTTGATGAAACTATTGATTATCCTTTTGCATCTTCCATGTACATCCTTGGATCTCCTCCACCAATACTAAGGGCTTCATATTTTCCTTCCATCTTGGGTTCTTATGTCCCTTCATTTTCCCCTTCTAACTCTCCTAATTCGTCATCTATTTTGGGTCCTTACGTTCCTCCATCTCCTATCTTCCCTCAAGATCAACATAGATGCATACCCTTGAATCATTTTCATCCATCCACCCATCTAAACCAATCATATTTTCCTTCTTCTTCCAAAAGTCCCAAGTCCTTTGGAAGTAACTTGAATGTTCAATACAAGAAAAAGAAGCAACACAAGAATCCATAAAAAAAAGAAGATCACCATGTCTCCTCTAATCAACATGGGGGCATAAAGTGAAAAGAGATATCTAAGAAGAAAACTACAAGACAAGTATGGGTTCCAAAATCCATCATTCAAGATATTCTCTCTAAATCATCAAAAGGAAATGAAAAGCCTAAGGCTATATGGATTCCAAAGTCTCTCTTGAGAGATTCTAATACTGAACAAAAAGTGAAGTTGACATTAAGGCTTCCAAAAGCTTCCACTTCATCTTCTTCCAAAAACATTCTTTCATTCCATGTGCCTAAACCGCAACCTCTACTAAACATTTTCCATATTCCTTCTCATATTCCTCCATTCACATTTGAGAATTATAACAAGTACACCAATCCTCTCTTCGAGGAGTCAGATAGCAATAATGAACTAGAATATGGTTCACATTTTGACTAGAATATGGTTTACATTTCCTCCATCCTCTTGCCACCCTTCAAGGTATGTGTTGATGTTGATCTTGCCTTCCTTTCCATCTCCCCTTTCACAATCCTTCCATTCATTATCCTTCTACCTTCTATCCTTTTTCCTCATTTGCCTATTCCTCCTATCTTCCAACCTCACTCGCTTTACATAAAACTTTATCCTCTATTTTTCTTTTTCCATTTTCCTTTCCCTATCAGCATCTTTGAGCATATAAGTTTGGATCTTTGGCATATCATGATTTATCCTTTCAAGGAGCATTATCTAAAAAGCTTGCCTTCTTCCAAAAAATCCAAAAAATAGAAAAATTTAAAAAAATGAAAAAAATGAAAAAATAGAAAAAGTGCCTTGGTGAAAACCTGGAAATAGGCACCTTGGTAGCAAAAATACAAAAAAAAAAAAATTGCAATAAAAATCAAAGTGGAGAAAACCTGGAAATAGGCACTACTTGAGGCCTTTGCACCCTTGTCTCTTAGCATGCACTCTCGACACTTAGCCTTTCTCCATCATGTCTTGACCTTATTTGACTTGGTCTGGAATTGGTCTTTATTTTTGTGTAGGGGCATAACTATTCGCATAGGTCCTTTAGGTGCATTCGTCTCTTGGGGTATTTCCCAATAGGTGTTTTTCAACATCACCCCAAACAGTGTTTTTCAACACTACCTTTGCATCAAGTGTTTCTTAACACTTATCAGATGTCTCACCCAATAGTCTGAGTGTAATTCAATATTTCTCATTGGTAGTTGTGATAACTAGAGTTTGACTCTATGACCAACACACGCACACTTAAACAATCAACTCTCTTGAGATATGTTGACTTTATTTTTCTTTGTGTGCTGTCTATGAGGATTTCTTTGATAAGTGGTCTCTCCCTGAGAATTTTTTGATGATGCATAGCTAGAAGACTAAGGGTATGAGAACATGTTTTATTTCTTTATCTTCTTGTGGGTATATTTTATTGATCCTAACTGTCATGAGCATTTATGTTGGTCTTACTTGACACTTGGGGTTGACAAGGTATTATCCTTGAATGTTTTGTGAGTGCATGCTTCTAGTTATCTTGACTTTCATGTGTCTTGATACAAGCATAATCTCACCATATCAAACTTAGGTGATCTCACTACACTAGTCATCTTAACCTACATGTCTTTGATGCCTAGGTGGGATTTCCACATTTCTATCTAATATAGATCATATTCATATTCACATAGTCATACTAGTGTTCATTATATGATCTTATGATGCTACCAATAAATGTTGATGATGATAATTAGATGTCTATAAGCATTGTTGCAAGTCAACCAATTTTCATCGTAGCTTGCATTCTTAGGTTCATGTTAGTCTAATTTTGCATTTTGCATATGGAGAGAGCTCTCCTTTGCATCATTCATGGACCTATTAGTTGACTGTGCTCATCTTCTGATTCTTCTTAATCATGTCTTTCACTTCTTGTCTTTCATACCACATCCTTTTCTATTCCTATAGCATTTTAACTTTTTGACCAATTTTCAAAACACTTCAGAATTGTGCGAAAATTGCACCCCTAGCTAATTTTGACATCCTGGATCCATTTTCAGAATCGAAATTGAAATCTGAGGTTATCTTGATTGTCAAAATCATGTTTCAAAATTTTCCCCTTCTTCTAAGTAGTTGACTAACTTTTTGAGGCATAATTTGATTTTCAATGGACTTTCTTCCTTCCATGTCTCTCAAATTTTCTAGTCTTTCATTCGCGCTATTTCTAGTCTTTTATTTCTATTCTTCTACTTCCTCACCAGGGCATGTTTTCATGACCTGATGGTTATCCTATTATCATTTATCTTCGATTATGATTTAATTTTGATTTGATCAAATTTTTATTGATTTGCTGTCTCTCCTCTACTTGATTTTGATTTCGATTCCGAGGGGGTAGTATCTATGGGATTCTCATTCCTGATTCCTTGATTTTCCTGAATTAGACATCTTTTGTGAGCTTTTGCTCAAATTTGAGATTCTTATCTCTTACTTTGAATGTGATCCCGAGTCGACCTCATGTTCAAAGGTCTTTGTTTATGTTTGTCTGGGTGTGATCCCGAATCAACCTCACATCTGAGTTGTTTTGTGATCCCAAATCGATCTCACATTTCAACTTCATTCTTTGACTACATGTGTTCCCAAATCGATCACACATTAGTCAAAGAGGGGCAAATGTATGCACCCAAAAATGGTCCCCTAGACTTTGGGCCCCATTTATTTGATTTATCAACCATGAATTAGTTTTATCAATAATCAATATTTTCAACATTATCAATTTCTTGATCAAGTCTTAATTTTGATCATATATTGGATTTTTATCCTATGGGCTAACCATTTATCGTAAGTTTTTATTTAATTAAAAGGAATATTTCCTCCTCTTTTAATTAAATTAAAAAGCCCCCACTTTTCTTCTTATCCTAAGTTGCACAAATAAAGTATTATTCTTATTTTATAAAAAGTGAAAAAGTACTTTTTGTCTCATATGGACATAAAGTCAACTTCTATTTTCTCATTGGAAGATATTTGTGCACAAGGATCAAGCTTCCATTTTCCTCCACCGTTGATTAAGACTTTTGCCTCTTAATCTCAATGGTCCATTTTAGTTCATTTCTTATAAAAAGAGAGCTCTCTCCTTCATTTGGATATCTTATGTTTTTATGCTATTATTATGCTGCAAGTTTTCTAGGTCTATTTGGAGCTTTCTTGAAGACATTTTTGCATCCAAGCTTTGAAGATAATTGTTGCATTCCATAGTTGCATATTTCCTTTCTTAGTTTGCATATCATGGAATTTTAGAGTAATTTTCCTTTTATGCAATAGATTTAGCTCACATAGCTTAATTAGGGGTTTGTAATCCATTACAATTTCTTTTCATAGATTAGTTTACATTGTCATTTGATACATTAATTTTGCACTCATACTAGTTTCATTTGCATCTTGCACATTTGGTTCATTTTGGGGATTTTGGCACTCTTGCCCTAGTCTTCAATTTTATGAATCTCTCATTGTGTGGTTGATTAGCAAGGTCACAAGTTTGTAGCTCTAGTTGAGGGAAATTTTATCATACTCCCTTGCAACTCCTTGCATAGAGAGCTATGAGTCGCTTTGTGAGGCATCATTATGGAGCAACCTTGCATGTAATGGTTCATAGACGCGTGGTCAAATTTTCACCATATAGTTGTGACTTTGCTACGCTGATCTCCAATGATGTCATCTTTAGAGTGATATCTAGATGTAAACTTTGGAGCTTTAGGTGATACTATCTCATCTGCCTTCTGAGTTTCTTCTTCACTTATTTTAGGGTCATTGAATAATACATTAATACTATCAAACATCTCTTCAACAATTGTCTCACTAGTGGAAGGAATGGGTTCTTCTTCAATCATAGGTGAATAATCATGATATCTTTCTTAAATCATAAAATTTTCATCAATCTTAATATGAGCACTTTCAATGATCTTCTTCAGTCTCAAATTAAAACATCTATAAGCTTTTCTTTTAGTTGAGTAACCAAGGAAAATACCTTCATCGATTCTTACATCAAACTTGCCTATTGCTTTATCCCTCTTGATGTAGCACTTGCTTCCAAAGATTCTAAAGTATTTCACTATGGGAACATTACCAAACCATAGCTCATAAGGTGTCTTGTGTGTGCCAGGCCTCAATTGTATTCTATTGATAGTATAGACTATTGTATTGACCACATCTCTCCAATAGGTGTGTGCAACTATTCCTTCAATCATGATGGTGTGCACTATATCAAGGATGATCATATTCCTTCTCTCTACAATCCCATTCTATTGAGGGGTCCTAGGTGCACTCAATTGTCTCATTATGCCATGTTCTTCGTAGTACTCATAGAATCTGTCAAAGGTGAATTATCCTCCTCTATCTAATCTTAGACACTTTATCTTTAGTCCAAATTCATTTTTAACCTTAGAATTGAATATTTTGAATTTCTCAAATGCTTCTGACTTATCTTTCAAGAATGCAACCCACATCATTCTAGAATAATCAATAACAAACAAAATGAAATACCTTTCACCATAGTATGATCTTGTTTGAGTTGGTCCTCATAGGTTTGTATGAATCATATCCAACTTGCTCTCTACTGAATTATTCTTGCTTCTGAATGAATTCATCACATGCTTTCCCATCACACATTTCCTGCAAATAGTATCAACTAGCTTTTCTATGCTAGGTAGATCTCTTACTACATTTACATTGGTTATTTTTACTATGTTATCAAAATTGATATCGCATAGTCTTTTATGCCATAGCCAACTGTCATCTACTTTAGCAACAAAACAACTTGCTTTTGAGTTAAGCTAAAAAACCTTACCTTTAGTCTTTGAACTTGATGCAATCATTACACCATCCTTGTTGTTAATGATGCACTTGTTGTCTTTGAACTCTAATCTATAACCTTTTTCAAGCAAGTGTCCAACACTAAGAAGGTTATGCTGCAAACCATCTACATAAGGAACATCATTAGTTTTTTTCTTTCCATCCAATGTGATAGCTCCTCTACCAATGATAGGTTTAGGAGTGTTATCTCCAAATCTAACCATACCACCATTGTATTTGTCCAGATAAACAAATCTATCTTTATCACCTGTCATGTGATGTGAACAACCATTATCTATAATCTAATATGTCCATATGTCTGCATGTGAAATCAATGCTAGATCTTGTTCCTTTTTCTCATACATCTTTTCCATAATAGAAATGAATTTAATTTCATCTTCAACTGAATCATCAGCATAGTAAAACTCTTTTGTATACTTAGGCTTTTAGTTAGTTTTGAATTTCTTAACTCTTGTAGGACACTTAGATGCAAAGTGACCAATCTTGTTACATGAGAAACATTTGAATGGTAACTAACCTTCATAATTTCCTTTTCCTTTTCTTTCTTTCTTATCAATCATAGCAATAATATCATCTATCTCTTTATCTTCATTTTCATCATCAAAATTGCCAGAAGTGTTTAAAGGTTTCTTACCATGGACTGAAGCTTTGAAGGCTATGTCACTTTTAGGATCTGTCTTCAATCTTGAAATCTCAAAAGCTGAAATTTTGTTGATCAAGGTCTCTCTCTTGAAATTTTTTGTAAGCTTCACAGTCTCATCAAGGATGTTGATCTTGTTTTCATACTCTTCTATAAGAGTAGTGATCAACTTATCCATAATGTCTTCCTCTGATATCTCTCCACCATTGTTCATGATTCTAGCAACTTCTTCATTAATCCTTTGGTTGTAAGCTCTGATGTTTTCTTTAGGTAGCATCTCTTATGAATTGTATCTTTTCTCCCAAGTCTTTCTATGGATATTATTTACTTGTGTATCTCATTCAAACATGTCTTCTAAGTGCTTCCATATCTTGTAGGATATGTCTACTTTCTTTAACTCTAAAAAATCACTATCAGATAAAGAATTGACAAGGGCTTCTTTGGCTATTGCATTATGATGGAAAAAATCCTTTTGATTTCTAGTAGCATCATCCTTTGAAAGATCTTTTAGAGAGGGGATCTTAATATCTTTGATAGCCACTTCAAAAACTTTAAAAGAAATGCACTGCAAATGTGTCACCATCTTGTTCTTCCAATCAGGATAGTTCTCTCCATCAAACTTAGGACTATATTTTCTAAATAATGCCATTTGATCAACCTCAAGCTATTAAAATTTCTCTCTGAGGAACTTGGCTCTAATACCAATTGTTAGGAATAGTCCCAAGAGATAAATGAGATGGGGGGGTGAATCAGTTATCTAAAAGTTTAAATTCTTTATCCAATTAAGTATACTTAAACATTAAGCATAAACAAAATGAAAGAACACTTGAACACAACACCAATATTTTGGTTACAGGGAAGCCCAAATAGGTAAAAACTCCGGTGGGAATTGACACCCACTAATAAACTGCACTAGTGTATAATGATCCTTGTTAGAAGATCTTACAACCCTATTAGGGGTTGATCTTTACAATGCAATAAGTATAGTGACTTGGTCAAAGTTCGGACCCTTTTAGGAGTCTTTTATGATTGACCTTGTTAGGGGTGAGGAGACACTGTTTGAGAGCTCATTGCTCAAAGGGGTGAAGGCTGCAATCTTCTGAATAATAGATACACACTAAATCTAGATCTTGGTGAACTATGAGGTAGACCTATTGTCTTGATCAGTTCCAATGAATAACATATACTCTTTACTTGGTCACATAGACCTTCAACTAATGGCTCAACACTTTGCACTCTCTGCTCTTCTCTTCTCTTTCAACTCTGAACCATATCTTAGCAATCACAAATGACTACCTATAAATATATTCTCTCTAAATGATATAATCAAGTCAGCCTATTAGAACCACCTTGAAATCATATTAGAGAAAAAATAACACTCTCTAATAACATTTATGTCGGCTCTACTAAGCACGTAACACAAACTAGGACCTATCCAAATCAATAAGTATAGACACATGCTACACACTTTCGGCTCTACCAAATTAACTGGTAATTTCTCCTCAAGATGAATTATATCATGAAATCTTAACCAAATAATCATAACTCTTCTCTAATCACTAATCCAAGCACACATAATGAAATGATAGGTGCAACTCCTATACCAATATAATCTCTGTCAGCTCTTCTGGATAAATATAGGAAACTACAACTAGTGAATAGCGACTGCATAACTTCACTTCTACTACATATCAGACTCTGCATCCATGAATATAACATCACTATCATTTCTTCATCACATTTCCAAGTGTGCAAGGCTCCATGATAACTATACAGACAATCACACACATAAGACTACCTATAACTCTGTTAGGAACACTGTTGACACAAGCTGCTACATAACTGTCTGTATAAACAATTAACCTCTATGTCCATGATATTATGCTGATAACATGTCCATTCTATATATGCCCAAATATTACTACATAAGTCTTCCACATGTGCTACTTACCATATGTTGTCATCAATGAAAAACATACAATCAACACTAGCTTGCTAGAAAATCTCCAACAAAGGTTTGGCTGCATATTTTGGTATTGAAAAAACATTGAATTTTATTAAGGAGAGGTACTTTTGGCCATAGTTGTATAAAGATGTTCATAAATTTTTTAGAATTTGTGGAGTTTTTCAAATTGCAAAGGGACTAAGTTAGAATACTAGATTGTATACACCAATTTCTATTGCTAAGAAACCTTGGATTGATATTAGTATGGATTATTTCCTTGGCTTACCAAGGATAGTAAGAGGTAATGATTATATATTTATTGTTGTGGATAGATTTTCTAAGATGGCACATTTCATACCCTATAGAGAAACATTAGATATAGTGAATACAAGAGATCTTTTCTTTAAGGAAATTGTTAGATTGCATGAATTACTGAGGAGTATCATCTTCGACCAAGACAATAAGTTTGTTGGATACTTTTGGAAGACTCTTTGGAAAATTTTAGGTACCGAGTTGAGGTATAGTTCTAAATTTCACCCATAGACTGATGGAAAGACAAAGGTTGTAAATAGAATTTTAGGTAATTTGTTGAGATGCTTAGTTGGAGATAAACTGATAAATTGGGATTCTATGTTGGCACAAGAATAATTTGCATACAATAATTTAGTAAATAGGATTATTGGAAAAGCACCTTTTGATATTTTTAATGGCATACAAATGAGAGGTATATCATATTTGAAGAACATTGCTAGCAGAGAAAAGAGAAGTGTTGAAGGAGAAGAATTTGTTGAGTTCATGAAGACATTGCATGAGGAAGTAAAACATAAGTTGGAACATGGTAAATAGAAATACAAGGACATAGCAGATAAATCAAGAAGACATAAGACTTTTGTAGTTGGAGATGAAGTAATGGTTCATTTGAAGAAAGGAAGATTTCCTATTGGAACCTATCAAAAACTGAAAATGAAGAAATTTGGTCCTTGCAAGATATTGAGGAAGTTTGACAGTGGAAATGCTTATGAGATTGAATTACCTAATGACATGCACAGATCACCTATATTCAACATTGCAGACTTAAAAGAACATCATGAACTTGATGAAGAAATGATGGTACTGAATGATTATCCTAAGAAGCAAGGAGAAGAAATTGAGAAGATTCTAGAACAAAGAGTTGGCAGAGGCACAAGAGGAAAGGAGTACATGGAATATCTAGTAAAATAGAAGAAAAGACCAATTAAAGATAGTTCATGAATTACACAATCTGATTTGAATTCATCTCGAGTTGTACCTATTGCATGATTCAGAGAATCATCTCAAAACAACCCCAGGTGCCTGATGTACGCGCATCTCAAGTTCTTGGAAATATTGTATCACCAAAAACAAGTTAGAGTTGTTAGATGTTCTTAGTAGCTTCTTTGGGCTTTGAGTGATGTATTCCTATTACCACTGATGGGGATTAGTTGCTACTTAGTTCCTTTGTTCACTGAGTTGGCTCAGTTGGCTCTCTGAGTTAATTTCCTTCTATTTGATAATCTTCCTCACCAAGTGTTTTTTTTTTAGATTTCTATTGAGACTGACTCATGTATTTAACTTTGGTCACATATTTATTGGTTACATCGATCATTGGGAAGCATGTGGACCTAGATCTGGTCATTTTCTTCTCCAATGATGGATCTAAAGGCTAACTTGTTTCAGTAGCCTCTTGTATAAATAAAGAAGTATGTTGTACTTTTAGAGAGTTTTGGGGGAGATAGGAGGTTGGATTTGGAGTTCAATCCTTGTATATCTGAGGACTATTATAATTAAATTCTTATTTTATTTGGCCATAATTGAAAAGGCCTTACAACCCAATATGTATGAAGTTATTAATGAATAATACATGAAGTTTCTACATTCTCTCCCTCCCTATTTTTATTATTGCTTCTACATGATGTTTTTGCAAGGAGTTTGGTGAATTGGGATTTCTATTGGCCCCTTTCTAATTCTTCCTTGCATCAGATCATCATTAAGACATCATCAAAAAAGAAATCAAAATCAATGCAAATTTTAAAATATTAAACAAAATCGATCATAAATGCAATAGTTTCAACAAAAACACATTTCATTTCATTTATGAGGGGGCATGCACTCATATCATTATCGATATAACCAAAAATTAGTTGCACAGTCATTCAACTTTTAAAAAATAAAATTCATTAATGGGGCATCAAAATCAACAAATTAGGTTAAATCAGGCTTTGTATCAAAATTTCACCATCGTAATGACCATCAAGAATATCAATCAATCAGGGTTTCATTACTGAATCTGTATCAATCATTGATTTCAAATCAAACATTAGATAATCAAGAATCTGCATCATGACATTAGACATTATTTGTACCAATGTGCTTGACACACTGATTCAAAGAGGGCCATTTGTAGACACCTAAAAATTGTCAAGATTAATACAAGTGAAAAACCAAGGTAAAATCAAGACATTAATTAAAATCAAGCCTAAAATCTAATATTAATTAAAATTAAAACACAAAATAATTAAATAAATCAAAATAATCATTTAATTGTGCAATTAATGTAATTAATTGTATAGTTGGATTAAATCAAATTTAACCCATTCAAGGGGTACACATTTATGAAGGAATTAATTAAATTCAATTAATTAATTCCTAATTTCTCTCACCCACCACATGGGAGGAATGACATCAACCAATAGGAATTAAGGATTGGACTCACATGGATCAAAGCCACATTGAATCTCAATCACTCATAAGGAGAGAACATCTTGACCAGTCATTTTGTCTCATTGTCCCAAGCTTTGACGACAAAATATTTAAATTTTCCCCATATTTGAAACTATGGACTAAACCTTAACTCAATCATGATCAAAGTAACTCCACCCCCTATGCTTGCTAAAATCTATAAATAGAAGGCAAAAATTAGGGGAAAATGATCTCATATACATCTTATAATTGCATCATTACTATAGCGAATTTGAGCTAGGAGCATTTTACCATAATTAAGCATATTTTTCATTGAAATAGGCTTAATTTGTATCATCATTTAGCTTCATTCCCATTTTAGAGTTGTCACTAATGGAGGCTTGTTGAGATCTTTTCATTAGAAAATCTAAATAGAGATCTATAGGATGCTTCTTGTCATTATTTTTATTGAATAGATTACTAATTATTATATTTTAGCTCGATTTGATAGAAACATTGATAAACTAATCCTATAAAGGTACTTCTTGTACACAACACCAAACAGCAGTAACATAAAGGTTGAAAGTACTAAAAATTAGTTCTCAGTCTGATCGAGCATGCCAAAACTATTATGCATCAAATTTGCACCCTATTAAGCTCAAAAGTTGAATAACCTGGCATAACATGGGAATCACTTCTGCATGTGGGATATGAAAAACTTGAAATGAAACTTATGGATCCTATGCCATTTCCTATTAGATAATCACCCATTTTATCTTCAAAACTAACTCAGACTCTGGAAGGAAAGGGAAGAAAAGATGCAAAAAAGAACTAGACTAAATGCAAAGGACTTAAATTGAAAATTGAACTAAGGTGATACACCAAACTTTGATGGATAATATAAAGAACTGAAAACCAGTGTAATTTTATTTTCAAGATGAAAAATGAACAACTTATACAACTCCCTACAATATGTTCATGCAATAGTGTTTCACAATTGCCAAGGCTAATTATATCTCACACAAAAATAGTAACCTACACAACACACTTTCTGCATGAAAGGGATATAACATGAGACAAAAATACTCGGAAAAAATTTACTTCACAAGTATTTTTATCAAATCATAAAACAATACACTGAAATGTAGAAAAGGAAGAAGATATGACACTTCAAAATATTATCAAAACTACTCCTCTAAATTCAAAATATCCTTTAGTTACAAAAATTGCCAATCCAAGATGCTAATAAGACTGCAAGTCTCACAAAAATATCTAGTGCTTAATCAAAACCCCCCTAAAATGAGTTACAAAAACTCATTAAGTACAACCATCTCAACCACCAAGTGTCAGATGCATAAAATAAGGCCCAAAAATAGCACTTGAAACTACTCCAAAAGACATGTGATTGAAGAAAATGTCTAGCCACCTTATCCTCCATCATGAATACTTGCAAAAAAAATCTCCAACTTCTCCAAACTTAGTCAAAAACTTCCCTAAATCCTCTCCGCATGTCTGCGATTGAGAAAACCTCCCCCTAGAAACTTGGTCTTTAGATAATCTTCCTTAGGACTTGGTCTTTTAATAACTTTAGACATATCTCCTTCTTCAACACAAAAGAGCATGTGTTTTCTAGTTTGACCATACACTCTACCATTTTGCATCTAAAATAACATTAATTAAGTGCCTTCTTTAAGGAAAACTTTAATTAATGTTTTAGAATTTGAATCCAAATTCACAACAATAATGATATGAACATTCTATATTTTTAAATTGAAACTTTAAAAATAACACAAATTAATTACCTAATAAATATTAACTTGAAATAATATTTAGTAAGAAATTAACTTGTGTTACTTAGTAAATATTGATTTTTAAAATAAGGAAATTGTTAACACTATTAGGCACCAAGGCCTTTAACAACCCCGCAGATTATTAACTTAAGAAGGGTTTTTTTTGACAAAATAAAGGCACAAAAAAGCCTCTTCAAATGGGTCGGCATTTTAGGGCAAAGACATTCATAAACAAAAAACCTAATTTTCCCTCATTCATATTTCACTTTTCTTGATCTTTGGGAACCCTTTGAAATTGCACCACCACCATGAAAGTTGGATTTTGAATGATAAGAATATGCTACTAAAACTGGAGCTTGAGACACTTTGAAGGCTTTATTTGAGGGCTTTGAGCACTACTTTTGTAAAATGAGCACCTTCAAGTATGTTTTTCACATGACCAGGGATATCCCATATATTTTTCCTCCATTTTGAGGGATCTTTGTTGTCAGTAAAAATATCATATCTGCATATTTTAATCTTATAACTATATTTTAACTATATTTGTTGTGGTTCTCTATAATAAATGTTTTGATCATTTATTATTGTCCTATGTATGTGATGTTTTGGGTTAATGTTGTGTAAGAACATAAAAACCTCTTGATGTAACATAAATACCGATTCATAACCTGAAAGCAATGAAAATATTTATTTTTTATTATTTCCCTATCTTTTGGAGATCATTATCATTTGACATTTTTTACCATAGCATTGGAAAAAATTGTTCATGACACTTCTTTTACATATTTGTGCATTCCTTGAATAATACAGTTCCTTTTTCTATATATCTTCTTTGTGGGTTGGAAGCTCTATGTAGATCTATATATTTTCTCCAGAAGCTCTTTGTGATTTTGGGCTTGATTAAAAATTACTTCAAGTAAATAGTTGTGGCTCCTATGTTCTCCTTTGATGCTCTCTTCACGGAGACCCATATTCTTGATTTCAACGATTCCCCTCTATATTTGTATCTCATACACTATTTTATGATCAATTGATCACCCTTACACAATACTTATGACTTCTTTGATGTCTTCATTTCATTATGTAGCTAATTTATTCATGAAGCATTGCAGATTTTTTGCATGACATATCCCTTCATGGAAAATTGTGATCTGCTACATCTATTCTCAAACTAATGCAATATTTTTGAACTTTATGTTAATTTTTTATAACAAAATGATATACCTCTTAAAAATGTATCTTTGTTTCTCGAGTCAATTTCTGATCTAAATATTGCATTTATACAAAAATCTTGGCTATTCTAGATCATTGTAACTAGTATTGATTATCAACTGATAGAAATTTATTTGCTTCTCAAAAGCATGATGATAATGAGTAACAATTTGTTATTATGTTTTCTTATATCTGCATCAACCATGCTTTAACCTTATAATCTAATCCTATTTTGGATGTCAATGGCCTCTATTCGCTTCCTGTACCAACATGTATTTTATTCCAACAACACTTTTGGTTGTTGATAATTTAATTTGATTGCATATAATAAAAGGATTCATGCTATTGATTCATTCCACTTTAATGTTTATTATCTTTCTCCTTTAAACTTAATCAACATTTGTCTCTCAATGACATGCTAGACTCAAACCCTTTTGGGAGCCACATTTACATCCACATGCCACTGATAGATAACTTTTACTGCACAATAACGAAACTAGTTAGAGATAAACCATTGTCTATCCAATTTGTAGTTATATGTGTCTATCTGGGAAAATTAGTAAGGATAGCATTCAATCATTGCTTGGAACATAAGTTCTAACTCATGGTTTTTCCACTTTTTCAGGTTTTAGGATAGCGAGGAGAGGGAACCTAAAGATGTAAAGACTCAAAGACTCAACAACCTAAAGACTTCTTCTCCTCCTTCCAGTCATTTAGGAAATGACTAGCCTATATTCTCACTTCTTTTCTCTTCTATTTATATACATATCCATGTATGATTTCAAATTTGAAAATACAATAGATTATGTTATAGCTAGTTTCACAGCTTGTGTGGAGCAAAAATAAAATACTTTGATGAATAAATATTACATTTTCATAAAATATTTGCAGAATATTTCTTCTATGTCACATTCTCTTCTTCATTAAATGTAAGAATTCAATTTTAGTTTCAAATTTATTGCATTTATCAGAAAAACACATGTAGAAATAATCGGAATGTACCTTTTTTTTTTCTTGAAAGCATGATGGCTCTACCAAATTGATCCTAGTTGAAAATTTTGGTAACAATTATAATATGAAGATGAAATGTAAATGATAAAAAGGTGAAAAGGATTCTATTTTTGTAATTTTTCTTTGTAAATAGATATTAAAAATGAATGAAAGTATACACTTTTTGCACATTCATTTGACCCACATCTATTTGTTTTCACCATTTTGCATTAACATTTCCATGTGTTTCTTTAAATGTTAAAAATCAATCATCTCTAAATGTGCAATATTTAAATCAAACTCATATTATAAAAAAAGAATCTACCACTACATACAAAATTTATAGTTGGCCAAAGAATACCCGACTCTTAGAAAAATGTGTATTTGAATAGAAAATGCTTGAAGTATTGGATTATTTTCTTTTAATGAAACAAAGGTTAGCAAAGGATCAAACTAATCATTTAAAATTTTCTTTGACATTGAATGGTGATAGCAATGTAAAAGACCTAGGTGTTGGAAGTCTATTGGGAAAATGTGATACTGAGAGGGGGGTTGAATCAAATATCACTAATTTATCCATTTTGACATAAATGAAACCTTGCATAACATTAACATAAAACTCAACAATGTAATGGATCTAATAAGCTAAACATCACCCATGAAAATACACATAACACAATGATTTTGGTTACCCAGAAACCCTTGAAAGGTAAAACTGGGGTGGGGATGACACCCACAAATTTTCACTACTGCAGTATAAAGTTTTCCCGTTAGGGCTACAAATTTGATCAAAAAATATGATCTACCCTATGAGGGGTCTGCCCTATTAAGAGATTTAAGATTTATACAATCTACCTTGCAAAAGGATTTAAGACTTACAACTAAGTAAGCACTTAGTTAAGAGATTTACTAAGGTCTGTCAAAACCACTATGTTAAAAGATTTACCCTGATACACTTGTTAGAATGTCTCAGTACCTCATCCTTCAGTTTGCACTATGATGCTAATTACAGATCTTCTCCTTCCAGTATAGATTTGATCTCATCTATCAAGTATGTGTTTGTTATGTTCTTCACTTCTTTTCTCTATTTTACTCAATCACTAAACTATATCAGAAACTTCTATATTCTAGAGATATTCTCTCTGTCACACTTCTTCCTTCCACGCATACATAATTTTAGGGTTTAGACCACATCTTATATAGAAAATTAACTTTCTCCAAGATCTAAGATCTACGATCTAGTTTACCTTATTTTTTTGCTTAACCTTTTCTTAATTCTGATTGGTTCTAAGTATTACATAGGGATTAATGATTACAATATAAGAGTGTAATCACCTCCACGATTCCCTCAACAAATAGAAAATAAAATATAAATGTCGGCCAAAATGGTTTACCTAAGTGTTTGTGCCATAACAAACACATATGTCAATTCCGAATTGCTCGACATTGGATATCTCTAGCACTCATCATTAATTTTTCTTTATACTCTAGTACCTAGCATTTTCTTCTTTACATAACTTGGCAAAAGTTGACTTGGATAATACAAAAGTACTTGGTGACCACTTTTCACTCGGTAGTGACTACTACTTGGTAAATGTACATTATACATGACTCAGCCTATATATTATGACTCGGTCATAGTGATGACCGACCAACATTGCCTAGAAAATGACTAAGTGTAAGACACTAATAGACAACAAAATTTTAGGGATCAACAATCTCCCCCTTTGACATTAGTGGAAAAAACACTTTGTCAAGACATTTACATTACATTTACAAGAGTACTTAGTACTAACAGAAGTATATACAAAATACTCCCCCTAAAACTTAACTTGGTCTTACAAAACAAAAAGATTTACATTTGTACATATAAGACTTCTTAACATACACTCAAATATATATCTATATATATATATATATATATATATATATATATACTAAACATAGTATGTCATATCATTCATTTTTGTTATCTTCAATCTGATTCTGCTCTTTGAATCTATTGCCTCTTTGTGACTTAATATGTCATGTCACTCTACTATTTCCCCCTTGTTTTTGTCACTTGAAATTCTTGGGGTGTAGCGAGCTTTAATTTTTTTTCCAGAAATGGTCTATGAAGCTGCATGACCATGTACAATGTGTTGTCCCAATTGGATGTTGCAATCTTCAAAACCTCATAGTTTACCTCTAGCTCGGCAGCTAGGTCAACTAGGCTCTCAGTAGTAGAAAGATGGGGATCTTTCTGTACTAATTCCTTTTGCATAACTAACCCTCTTTGTACGACATCTAGACAAGGTGTTAACATTGTTTGAATGGAAAGTAAGTGAGCCCTTATCTTACCATCATTAGCCATCAACTCGGCTAACCTCCCTTGATTATGTAGAAGCCTGGTGTAATTTATAGAGATGGAACTAGAATCCAAACTCAACGAGTGACTAGTAGACTAGATGTCTAGTTGTAGCTTATCTACCACCTCTTGGTTGTCCTTGGTGAATACTTCTACATCACACAATTTCATGTACAAATATTGTGCATTTAGTACAACTCCTTATGAACTAGATATTAAGGTAGAAAGTTCTACTTGGTTCACTTCTATATCGACAAAGACCTTATTAAGTACCTTGGTCTTGAATTTTCTTTCTAACCATTGCAAAAACTTATCATTCACCTCGCTACCATCATCAATCACTTTCTTGACAATATGGACAATTTGTTCCAATATAGGGTTAGATTCAATAACATCAGTTATGTCCATAGCATCAATGAATATACCTTTTATGTCATGAAGTACTTTCTTTTGCTGATGTTACCTTCTCATTTCTTCCTCTTTTCTCTTCTTCTTCAGTAGATCTTGCAAAATTTGCATCTGTTCATAGGACAAGTTATTTGTGTCCCATTTAGGAATCATAATAACTTCCTTGAGTGTCACCTGTGGGGTAGGATATCTATGACTTTTTGTTAGGTGTTGTTCCAATCGACATCTGTACAAGAGCTTTTATTGCCTCTTGCTCCTTAGGCTCTTGAGTGTCTATTTATTTTTCTATCTCCTTCTCTTCTGGTTCCTTTTCCTCCACATGAGGATTTACTATTACTAATGTAGATTGTTCTTCTTTCCCTTTATTTGACTCCTCGGAAGATGTAGACTGACATGTAGTTACCGACTTGTCTTGTTCCTCGGTAGTACTCTGACTAGCTAGAATATCAACTATAACTTTTTGTGGACTAGAAGAGGTAACTTTATCAGTTGATGTATCCTCAATCTATGGATAATCTTGTTAGGAATGGGAACACTGAGAGGGGGGGTGAATTAGTGTTCGTTGTATATTTATATTTTTGCTTAATCTTTAAACTAAACTTAAATGCTTAAGTATTGAAATGAACATCCACATAAAAATGAAACATGAAATCAACACATAACACCAATATGGTTATGAGAAAACCCAAATAGGTAAAAACCCTAGTGGGAATTGACACCCACTAATACTGTACTAGTTTTTAATGATCCTTGTTAGAAGATCCTTAACCCTGTTAGAAGTTGTTTTACAATGTATTAAGTATAGTAGACCTTGTTAAGGGTCAGACACTATTAGGAGTCTTTTATAATAGTCCCTATTAGGGGAGTGGATGCACTATCCTAGAGCTCACTACTCAAGTGGTGAAGGCTACAACCTTCTGATCTCAAATACACACTATATTTGTTGGATGAACTGTCACTGTGACACTGCTTGTTAGATCAGTTCCTTTGATGTGCTGATGCTTTGAAATATTACAAAGCTCTAATACATCTTATAGACTCTTCACACACTTTTTCTCTACTTATCATAACTCTATATCAACTTCCATGCTAATTACAATGGGCGCATCTCATATTTATATGCACATACAAAAAAAACTAGGTCGGCCCTTAAACCTATTACATACAATTCTTCCAAATGAATTGGCTTAATATTTTTTACAATCAAACATATATATAGGTTGGAAACCTAATTACAATAGGTGCATAGCCTTTGCATCATTAGAATATAACCACAACTCAAAATGATAACAGTCGGCTTCTTACTTTGTTCTTCACTGGCACACACTGGTTGTGCAACTTCAACTACCTGTATCTTTCCCATACTTGTATATCTGATCATGCACTCATAGACTAAGAATTAATATAGTCCAACCAACTTAACATCTAGGACTCACACCATAATTCTTCCATATGCACATGTGTTGATGCTCTGAGCTACAGGAACTCTGTACATTGTCCAGTCTTCAACACTTAATCGATTTATGATCTTATCATCAAGTGCGCTGACTCCAAACTACTATATGAATTTTTTTCCATAATGACAACACTATATTAAGTCATATACATTAGTATAGCTAACTTTCCAAAAATCTCCCCCTTTTTCATTGATGGTAACAAAGGAATATGGCCAAGTTGCTAAGTGTCCTTAATACAAATAAAAAATTGTCTTCTATACATACACTTATATCTCCATATACATATTATGATCCATGTTATATACACAACTCCCCCTTTGACATTAATGAAAAATGTGTTTCAAAAATTGTATCTACACATACTCACTGAGGGAAAACATCTAGATATGCTATCTTTAGGTTTTGGATCTCCTTCTTCCAAAATGTGACCAAAGAGTTTACTATCTGGAGATGGGCGCATAATGCATACTATAGCTTCTCAATCTTTTCCAAGTTAGTGCTAGGAACATGATCATATGTTACTATTGTGGCATCTATGTCCTTGATGTTCTAATTGAGTATATCTAATGAGGGTGCAAGAGCATTCTTGAGCTATGTTTTCCTTGCCCTGATCTTTGACATTTCTTTTTATGCCTTCTCAATCTTATCTATTTTCCCTTGGTATACATTATTACCCATGTTTACATCTATGGATGTGTCTTTCACTCAACTCTTGACTTTCTCAATCATAGCTTCAGCCTCTTTTATTTTCTTGAAATGGGCATTAGTAAGCTTATCCTGATCCATGCATTCTGCAATGACTCTTCTTACTTGATCTGCAAACTCTTTTAAGGATGCCTTACCAGTCTCGAGTGAGCTTAGGTCAAGTGAAAAGTTTCTCATTAATTCACTCAACCTCTTCTTCAGGTACTTTTCTTCTACAGCTAGGGATGCATATTCTTCAAGGCTTGAGAAATTATTTTTGAAATGTGAGATCATTGTACTCACATCATTAACAAGGTCTACCTTTGATACTTTCTTGTCCTTTGGCAAAAAATTGTTTAGAATGTTTACTGATTCTACCAGGAGGGGATTCCTCATCACTTGTTTTTCTTTGGCCTTTTCCATGGATAGGATGCTGAATTTTATCAGATCTTCTTCTCTCCATGAGTCCAAACTGGATGTGTCAGGTGCCAAACTTG
Source organism: Chamaecyparis obtusa (assembly GCA_027943335.1). NCBI lineage: Eukaryota > Viridiplantae > Streptophyta > Pinopsida > Cupressales > Cupressaceae > Chamaecyparis > Chamaecyparis obtusa. Next base: position 69,788 of record BSBK01001310.1, on the reverse strand, counting down.
ACAACAATGTTGCTAAGGGAGTGATGGGAGTGCTATCTATCACTTCTTGTTTTACCTTGTCTAGTTCAATTGATGGTTCATTAATCTCTTCTTATTTTTCTTTTTCTTTCTTTTCTTCCATCTTTCCTTCTTCTTTCTCATCTATTATATCTTCAATCAATCCTTCTTCTTGATGAGTGGGAGGTGTGTTGCTGCATAAAATTTTAGCTTCTTGTGTGCTCACAAAAGCTTATTCAAACTTATCCAACTCAGTGTCAGTGGCCACCATGGCTATCTCTACATTATCAATGATAATGGTGCTATCCTTGAGTGATTCTATCATGGGTGTAGACTTATCTGCCTCTAATTATGTTTCCACTACAGGTGCTAAATCCTAAGGACCTGTTACTGATGCATTAGTGGGCTCTACCACCTTGACTTACTTTATGGATACTTGTGCTTTGGGCACAATAGGGGGATACATGTGTCTATTCATAAAGACCTTCTCAAAGGCTTTCTCTATTTCTTTGGCAACTAATTCATAGTTTTTATCCATTATATTCAATTTTCTTGTCTTGGTCCTAAGGTGAGGCTTCACCAGATCGAAAAGTAACTTCTTCTCTTCTAGCTCGCATATAGGAAGAGTTTCATCTAAGATCTTCTCTCTTATCTATAGAACTTCTTCAATATCCTATCTCTTTTGGAATTCTAGGATGTTCCACACATTGTTAGGGATCTTAGTCTTAAGTTCCAAGATTGTCTTCTTGAACTTCAGCATGTGTTTGATTATCATAGCATGTATCTTAGATTTTTCTATTACACTATATTTTTCATAAAACTTCCCTACTTGATCAATTCTTCCCTCATCAATTATTCTTGCACTTAGCACACTGAGACTAGGTTTGAAACTTACTTTAGGAGGTGCTTGTGAGTTCCTTTTGTTTCTTGTGACTCTTGAGGATGGATGACTAGTGCTGATCTATTTCTTACTCTTTGGAATTGCCTTATACTCTAGAGGAGTAGTAGGGTCAATGGTTTCCTTGGGCGCAGAGGGAGTATTATCAGTTTTATCCTTATCTTCATCAGATTTCTCTATTGTTACCTTCTTCAACTTGGGATCATGTGATTCTACCTTTGTTGCATCTGCACCTTCTAATTCCAAAGAAATCTTTTATTCTTTTTCTTTGTCTAGATCTTCTTGAGACACTCCATGTATTCTCAAGATCTCTGAGGTGACTTTAGCAACCTTTGTTTTTGTTGTGACACTATTAAGTTTAGCATATATCTCTCTTGTCTTTTCCTCATAAGTTCCCCACCTTGGCTCATTAGGGTCAGTAGGAGCTGAAAGAAGTACTAGAGTGTATGCTTCTAAAACTTGTTCATCTACTTCATATCCAAGTAGATGAATCCATTTTTCTCTAGGTACAATTGCCTCCATGGATATTGTATCTATTTCAACCATAAAACAAATAGTATCCTTGTATTTCTCAACAAAGTTTTCTGGAATTATGTACCTCATTTGCATCTTGGCCCTAAACGTCTTCAATTCCAATGTTATGTAATCTCTCAATGTACTCTCTATGGATGCCTTGTAAGATATCTGTGACATGGTTGGAATGGACTTGTCCAAATATGAATCTGATACTTTCCCAACTATATGAAGGTACATGTAAATAATACAAGACCCAAACCTAAATATCTTGGTCATATCATGCTTGATTGCCTTGATGTTATCAATCAACTGTGCATGCAAGATCTCACATAGATTGAACTCTCCATCTTCCTTCACAAGTCTAATTGCTACTAGAATTATGCCTATGGACACACTATTCACCCTACTGGTATGTTGAAACCTATATCCAAGTATCATGGACATCAATTTTATGTCAGCTTGCTCAATAGGCTCAATTGTCATCTCATGCCTATCACTCCTTGACTTACATGTCTTCTCAACAATTTTTCTGACATCCTTTCTTGTAGGAAGGATGGTGCCAGTCTTAGATAGGCCTGTCATCTCATATATTAGGTCACTAGTGATTCTTACCAGCACGTCACCTATCCAGAATAAGTCATCATGAATTCTTCTCAGAAGTATTTTAATCCATTCTATCTCATAGAACTCATATGTCATATCAAACTCCACTATAGGGTGATCATTCCACTTCGCATATTAATCCAAGAAGGTTTTGTCTAGTTCTAGCATGGTTTCCATGTGCATCCTTAATATTTCCAATCCTATTGGTTCCTTCTTATAGTAAATGTATGCCCTAATGTCTTCAACATGCATAATGCCCAGAGGCATGTGGGAGAATGCTCCCTCTAAATCATCTAGGGTAGACTTAAATGGATGCTTCTTAAACACATGTATTTTCTTTTCTGCAACATCAAATACTATGGGAGTGGCCATCACTTAATTATTTTATCACTTTCCAAATGTTCTCTAAGATAATTTGAAGACTTCTAAATCGACACGATGAACTAGGGTTTCTGCAAATGATCAAATGTATTGCTAATCAGTGATAGATCCATCTACAAGTCTTCAATAATTTCTAAAGCTCTTTCTTCTCTCCAATCACTCTAAATTTGAATGCAATGAGTAATAAAAAAGATTTATGTGTACTTAAAGTGAAAATTCTTCCATTAATGCTTGTCACGTAAACCAGGCTGTCACTTGGAAATTTCTATCTTTCATTCTACAAATAATCAACTAGTGCACTCTTGCATGAAGGTTTCTCTAGTTTCAAAAAGCTTAAGTCCAAAGGTGCATACTCTGAGAGTGAGTATACCAGCCACGTAGAGATCTAGAGCTAAATTAGCTCCCCCTATGACCTTGAGGGCCATTAATCTTGATGTAGAGGGTGCGTCCACTATGCATGCTATTGGTACTCTCAAATTTGGCACAAATTTGGAGTGACCAATTCAAAATTTCCTCTAAGGCAAAGTAGGTACTGCAAAAAAAAATTGTGAGAAGGCCTAATTGGTGTGCTTGTAAAAGATACCCTAATGATTTTCATGAGATACAACTTAGGGAATAGGTTTAACACCTTTCATTTGACATATGCAATGGATTCCAGCTCCTAAATTTTAAATCTGACATGTTTAGGGAGTAGCCATTTTGAGGTGTTCACTTAAATTTGAATTTTGCCAGTGTCATTATGTTGCAACAGGGCTAGTTTGCTTTTGAATATCTTGTGTCCTATTGAGTTTCATGGCTCTCCACTTTGGGAATGTTTAACATGCATATCAGAGATTTTATGTTTCAAAGTTCAATCCATTTTGAGTCTGTTTGATAAGTTTTTGGATCCCCCAAAGTTGGCTTCCCAAAATTGTCTTGCCTCTTTATTTTGTCCAATTTTTTGAGTGGCCTTGTTTGACTGATTGTAAATTTTGACCTTGCGACCTAATTAAAAAAATTCCTTTTGTACTATATTCCAGAGGTCAAATAATTCTTTTGTTTCAGTCTTCAAGTCACGACAAATCCATTTGGTCAATTTTCTAAGCCCATTCCATTTGCATTTTCTGTCAATGTGTCAAATTGTCAAGTGCAGATTTCTGAGTAGCCTACTTTAAGGTCTTACTATTTGTACCTAGTTGAATGCCCTACAAAATTGAGTGTTCCCTATGTTGCAAACTTTAAAGTCTACCTTCCCATGGATTTTCAAACTCACACCAATCTAGTTATCCACTTTGCCAAAGCATTTCCATTTTCAATTTATTAAAGTTTCACTGAATATGCAAAATTCAGAATTAAGTAACCTACATTGAGCTTTCACCTTTCATACCTAGTTCAAGTTCTTGAAGAATTGAAAGTTGTTCTATATTGAGAACATGGATATGTACCCTCCTGAATATTTTTAGGCCATGATGAATATGTTTGCCCAGTTTGCCAATCTAATTTTGTTTGCAGTTTCTAACAATTTGGTGAAGATCTGTTGCATAGTTTTTTCAAAGGTCCTATTAATGATGTTATATTTTAAATACTTTGATTGGTCATATCAAGAAAATGGTGCCCCTGTATTCTAAACCAAATTTACCTCAAGTGTTCAAGGTTTCAGATCATGAGGGTTTTCTATGCACACTATTAGAAAGTAAAGACCACCAAGATAACTGAGAGGGGGGGTGAATCAGTTATCTGATAATTAAACCATTTATCAAATTCAATATCAACTTCAATAGCTTTAAACCATATAATCAATTCAGTAACCAACCATAGAAAGATAATCATATACAATGACACAATAACACAAGATATGTTAACTAGGGAACCTCTTGATCAAAGAGTAAACCCCAATGGGAATGATGCCCACAAAATGATGCACTAATATGAAAGTTCCTTGTGAAAGGATGGACCCTATTATGAGTCTTATAAAATACATTCAATACATATGAATCTCTATTAGGAGATATTGAATTCCTGTTAAAAGATTCTAACCCTGTTAGGAGTTATGGAAGACAGAAGGACCCACTGCCCAAACAGCTTCAAGGCAAGATCTTTGAACTCACTATCCAATAGATCTTAGGATTATTAATAGAATAATATGAAATATTTTACCTCCTTCACACTATACCTGCACTCTCTGCTACACAAGATCACAAATCCAAATCTCTATACTTCACAAGTCTTCCTTCATCACTGAATTAGCTCTTTTCTTCACTTCATGCATACATTTGCATCACAACTTTCACAATTTCATATCACAACTATTAAAATCCCATCATAATAAGGAAAACATTCCTTCCTTTATGCCACACTCAAATAATTACAAATGAGTCGACATCTAAATACAAAATAATAATTTCAACACGCTATATCAAAATTACATAAAAACTGTCGACTTCCAAATATAATAACTTTCCAATCATGTGACCTCAAAGTTTTCACTATGAACCAAATCACCACCAATGAGTCTCAAAATTACCTTTAACTATGTATAATTAGATTCCATCTCGGTTAGGAGATATCCTTTGATTACCAAAACCCGCTACTCAGGAACACTGCCAGAATACTGCTTCCACCAAAATGCTTATAACTTTCATGAATAAATGAATTTCCTTTTTCAATCTTAACCATAGGCTAATAACACACCAAAAAACATACCATAAACTTCACATAACTCAATTTTCAATATAACATGTGTGCAAAACAAAATTGTGCCTACTTCTCTGCTAAACTCCAGAATATCACTATATTGACATCAATGATAATCATAGTCATGAATGCAACAACCACTGCTATAGAATGACTGCTAAAGGCTTTATCATTCATCCCTAAAAATCTCCCCCATTGCAATTGATGGCAACATAGATGAAAAACATCCAATGTTCCAAAAATTCAATCACTGCTGCTCAACTGCTCTACTACTCTTCATCAATCAAATCTTGCTTCATTTTCCTATTCAATCTCTTCAACAAATGTAGTTCCTCAATTTTTTTTTTGATTCTCTCCCCCATTGACATCAATGAAAGAAATTATATCATTATGTCAAATAATAGCTCAATGTCAAAAGACATTGTTCAGAAAAAATATTCACTAGAGTCCTCAATGATTGAGTTCAAATACACATACTCCCCCATAGAGGAAGTTTCAACATCCAATCTAGAAAATAGATAGGGCCATATTCCACTAGACGGATGCAACCAACTGCATCATTAATCAAAAGTAGGCTGGGGCATAACCCCAAGCATACCTCTCAAATACTCAAATGTATCCATAGGCAAAGGCTTAGTAAATATATCTGCTCCTTTGTGCTTATGTACTCCAGTCTGACTTCTTTATCTAAAACTTTCTCTCTTACAACATGATACTTGATCTCTATATGCTTTGTTTTAGAATGTAAAACAAGATTCTTAGACCTACTAGATATACTTGCATTGTCACAATGTATGACAATATGCTCATCAAACTTGATTCCAATGTCCATCAACATCTGCTTCATCCAAATTATCTGATTACAATTGTTTTTTGTTGCTACATATTCTGCTTTTGCTATACTCTATGAGATACAATTCTTCTTTTTGCTCAACGAAGAAACTAATATTCCTCCAAGAAAAAAGGCTCCACCTTTGGTGCTTTTCTTATCATCAATGTTGCCTCCCCAATCAGCATCAATATATGCACATAGGGTAAAATCATCAGAAGTTTCATACCACAATCCATAGTCCATTGTGCCTTTAAGATATCTCAATATCCTCTTTACTACTGCATAATCTGACTCTCTAGGTTCAGCTTGAAATCTTGCTACAATTCCAAATGAATGTTGTATATCTGATCTAGTGTGTGTCAAGTACTACAATCCACCAATCATGGATCTGTATTTCTTTTTCTCAACTAATGGAGTCTCATCTTTACTAGATAGTTTATGTCCTGTAACCATAGGTGTTCCAACTGGTTTACAATTCTTCATACCAAATCTTTTTAGCAAATCATTCAAGTACTTTGTCTGGCTTACAAAGATACCATCTTTGTTTTATGTTATTTGTAATCCCAAAAAGTATTTCATTTCTCCAATCATACTCATTTCAAATTCTATCTTCATTTCATCAGCAAATTTGTCACTAGCTTCATCTTCTCCTCCAAAAATAATGTCATCAACAAAAATAACCAAAACTAACAATCCATTCTCAATTTCTTTTGTATATAAGTTTCTATCAGTTGTTCCTTTTGTAAATCCCAACTTTAACAAATACTTATCTAATCTAGCATAACAAGTTCTAGGTGCTTGCTTTAGTCCATACAATGCTTTCTTTAGTTTGCATACCATGTCTCCTTCTTGAGTCAAAGGAAAACCTTTAGGCTGCTCAATGTAGACTTCTTCTAATTCACCATTCAAAAATGTTGACTTCACATCCATCTGATACACTTTGAATTTCTTAAATGCTACATAAGCCAAAAATATTCTTACTACTTCAAGTCTTTCCACAAGGGCAAAAGTCTCTTCATAGTCAATTCCTTCTTGCTGTGAGTATCCCTTATATACCAATCTTGCTTTGTTTCTAATTACTTCTCCTTGTGCATTCATCTTATTCCTGAATACCCATTTAGTTCCAATCACATTTTTGTCTTTAGGTCTAGGAACCAATTCCCATGTCTTGTTCTTTTCAATTTGATCCAATTCTTCTTTCATAGCTTTAATCCAATGTTCATCTTCACAAGCTTCATTAATAGACTTAGGTTCAATTTGAAAAATCAAACATAAATGAACCTTCTTTCTAGTCATAACTCCTCTATCCAAACTTCCAATCACTTGTTCAATGGGATGATGTCTTGATATATAACTGTTAGGTGTCATAGTCACTGATCTTTCTTCAACTGTAGATTCTTCTCTAGATTCTTCTTTGTTTTCTTCAACATGACTTTCATTCAACAATTCATTGTCAGTCTCAAAAAATTGTTCAGTAGTTTCAATTTTAGGCTGAGGGTTAGTTCCTTCATCAGATTCATAATCAATCATTGTTTCCTAAATTTTAAACTTCTCATCAACTTTTACATTTGCACTTTCAACAATAGTCTTAGTTCTCTTATTGTAACATCTATATACTTTGCTTTTCAAACAATATACAAGAAAAATTCCTTCATCACTTCTAGGATCAAACTTTCTTATATCATCATCTCTCTTAATATAACATTTACTTCCAAAAATTCTAAAATACTTAACTAAGGGTGCATGTCCAAACCACAATTCATAAAGTGTCTTGTCTGTGTCTACTCTAATTTTTACTCTGTTCATTGTATATACTGTTGTATTCACTACTTCTCTCCAAAATGTCTTTGCCAAATCACCTTCAAACAACATAGCTCTAGCTGCTTCAGTCATTGATTTGTTCCTTCTTTCTGCAATACCATTTTTTTCAAGTGTTCTAGTGGCTGAAAACTATCTCTTAATACCATTTACTTCACAAAAGGTGTTAAACTCTTTAGATGTAAATTATCCACCTCTATCAGATCTCAAACATTTAATCCTTAGTCCTGATTCATTCTCAACTTTATTCTTCATGACCTTAAACTTATCAAATGCTTCAAATTTTTCTTTCAAAAATGCAATCCACATCATTCTTGTAAAATCATCAACAAGAACCATAAAATACCTTTCTCCATAGAATCCTCTAGTGCTAGTAGGACCGCTCAAGGCTGTATGAACAATCTCTAACTTCTCTATAGATGTGAACTTCTTTCTAGGAAATGAACTCCTTTTCTACTTAGCCATCACACATTCCTTGCAAATCATGTTAGAAGGCTTCATAATCTTAGGTAAATCTCTTACTGCAAGTGTAGAACTTACTTTCACAATATTATCAAAGTTTATATGATAGAACCTTCTATGCCATAACCAACTGTCATCAATCTTACTCATCAAACATGTCATCTTAGTAGGGTTCAATTTAAATACATTACCTTTGGTTCTAGATCAAGTTCCAATCAGATCTCCATCTTTATCCTTTATCACACAAGTTTTCTCAGTAAACCAAACTTGATATCCCTTATCCACTAACTGTCCAACACTCAAAAGAATATGTTTCAATCCATCAACAAAGTAAACATCATCAGTATTAGTCTTTCCATCAAGAGCAATAGATCTTATACCTTTAATCAAACAAGGTGCATTATTACCAACTCTAACAACTCCTCCATCATAATTGTTAAACTTTATGAACTTTCCTTTTGTTGGCATTAAGCAGAATTGCCACTAGTGACAACACTTATTTGCATTCTCAGTGCAAACCGAGCAGACAGTGCAAACCGAGCAAACAGTGCAAACCGAGCAGATAGTGCAAACTGCGCAAACAGTGCAAACCGAGCAGACAGTGCAAACTGAGCAGACAGTGCAAATCGAGAAAATAGTGCAAACCGAGAAGATAGTGCAAATCGAGCAAACAGTGCAAACCGAGCAAACAGTGCAAACCGAGTAGACAGTGCAAACCGAGCAGATAGTGCAAACCGAGGAAGTTAGTACAAACTGAACAGGACAATGTAAACCGAGTAACATCATGTCTACCGAGTCACCAGTATTTACCGAGTTCAAAACCTACCGAGTGATCAGTATGAACCGTGCCTTCACTTCTACCGAGTGCATGACGATGCCGAGTAATGCAGTGGATGCCGAGTATCAGAAAGTCACCGAGTCAGTTTGCAGGAACTGTGTAATCATACTTGGGCCGACTTAGTAGCTCTTATGTTTATTTGTCAAGCTGACTATGTAATTGTAATTGTAATTAATTGTTTAAGACTTGTATATAAACAATGTTGTAAAAATGAAAAGTATGAATGAAAAAGAATATATGTGAAAAAGAAAGGTAGAGATAAGAGAATTACAGAAGGCTTCAGAAGTATAAGGATCAGCAAAGACAAATTCATCACAGAAGGTGATCAGTACATCAGCGAATCTCAATCAGCAATCCAGTTGCAAAGCATGAGATCTACTGTTTCATTCTAACAGGTGAATCAGTACTAAATCCTTTAACCGGGTAGACTTAACAGTCTTTGTAAAATCTCTTTACTGAGTGCATACTTCATTGTATGTTTTGTAAATCTTTTAACAGGGTGGATTTAGCAATCCTTATTGCTCCTAATAGGGCAAATCATCAGAAGTGATCAAATTGTAAGCCTTAACCGGCCAACTTTATTCTACAGTATTAAAGCTTTGTGGGTTTCATCCCCACCCCAGTTTTACTTTCTTTTGAAAGGTTTCTGGGTAACCAAATCTATGTGTCATTATTGTAAATGCTTTTAAGTTTCATGCTTTCTGTATGCAAAGGTTAAAAGTAAATTACATGTTAAAATTGTAAGAAAATTTGGAGTTACTGATTCACCCCTCCCCTCTCAGTAACTCAGTTAATTCCTGAATATTTCCAACAATTGGTATCAGAGCTTCATTGGTTCTCAAGATAAAGCTTAACTAGCTTGAGCAAAGATCCAGGACAATGGAGGTATTCAAACTGAACAAGGTGATTGAAAATGAAAAGCTAGATCTAGAAATGGCCATAGCTAAACTCAAAGAAGCAAAAGAACATCTTTCCCAATCCCTAAGAAGAAGGAAGGAACTTGCAAATCAGATGAATGATCAGAATTACATTGAAGAAAAGATTGAAGATCTTTTTCCCTCAAATAACTCAGATGAAGCAAACAATGTTGTCAAAGAACTCCTAGAAAAGAATGGGTCTCTGCAGGAAGAAGTGAGAAAATTGAAAAGAGAACAAGAACTACACTCTACAAGATTCTGTGAGATCTTGGAACAAAGAAATAAGTTGAAAGATGAATTAGATGGAAGAAACATTGAAGTACAAAATAAAACCCTTCAGCTAGAAAACCTAATTGATCAGATCTCTCATACAAATGAGGAAATTCTGAATCTAAGATCAGAAATAGAAAGCACAAGAGAAGAACTAAGAACTGAAAAGGAAATCAATCTAAGATTGGTGGATGACCTAAACGCTGAAAAACAAATCAATGAAGGAATGCTGAAAAGTCAAGAAGACCTGAATCAGCTGTATGAGCGAAATCTTCATAGGCAAAAAGGAAAAGCAGGACTTGGATACAAAGGAGAAGGCGAATCTTCTAAGCAAGGTACTCAAAGAAATCAAAAACCTACTTGTAATCATTGTGGTAAAATAGGACATACTTCAAATAAATGTTGGAATAATGAAAAAGCAGAATTCAATGGAAAATGCTACAACTGCAATCAACCTGGTCACAAAGCAAATGAATGCAGGGAAAAACCTAGATTCAAAGGTAATTGTCACAAGTGCAACAAACAAGGTCACAAGGCATCCAAGTGCAGATCCAAGACACTTAATCCAGCAGAACAAATTATGAAAGCAATGTTTGGATGGGACTACAACACCTGGTGTAGATGTCATTACTGTGGAGAATATGGACACATTGGCATGAATTGCATAAAACATCATCTAAGGAAAAGAGATACTACTGTAAGATGTTTCAAATGCACTAAACTCAGTCACATAGCCAGAAACTGCATGAATGCTAGTGAAGTTGAAGATGGAAAGAAGAATGAAGCAACTAAGGTCAGGAAACAGGTGAGACAAAAATGGATTCCTAAAGCTACCGAGCAATCCACTCCAAGTAATGGAATGGATGGCTCTACTGAGTCAAACTAAATTTCCAAGAAAGCACTGGAACTGTATTCTCATAGACCAATCTCAAGTAGTTCCAGAACCAAAAAAAAAAAAGATCTAAATCAACATGCAAGATGCAGTAAGATCACAGGGAGGTCGGTATCAGTCTTCACTGAGGGAGGTCGGTATCAGTCTTCACCGAGCAAGGTCGGTACCCGTCTTTACCGAGCGAGGTCGGAGCATTATGAATTCCTGAGTTCACCGAGTTGTGAAGTCTTTACCGAGCAATTAATTCTTAGTGGGTGACAGTCTGTCAGAATTCATACCCTAATTTGAAATGAGCATTAATGACAGAGTTGTAAACAAAAAGGCAAGTAATCGAACTCATTCTTCACCGTGAATCTTTAGCACTTTGAGAGCAGAAAATTTCAAGAACAACCCAGCAACTCAATACTTTTGTGAAAAGGAATTTTCTGTGAGCTACCATGGCATCATCCAACACTTCAGTGAAGAAAGGATCTGATATGTTAGTCCAAGGAGAATGGAAAGCACCAGATTTCAAGATCGTGCCCGCAATTGCAGCAGCCCTAGATCCGAACGGAGCTCAATCTCAGATTCCTCCTAAGGTACTGCTTATTAATGATATCCGCAATCATTTTAACTGTTCAATTCATGATATGGGGAACCTAGAACTAGATATTGTGCGTGAGGAACTATGTGTGGATGGTATTCTGAAACCCGAGCACAAACATCTGGAAGATAAAGGTTTAGTTCACATTGCACATCTACCTCGAAACTTTCGAGATAAATGGGTTAGGTACATTCTCAGCCGAGTACATGATGGAAAGATTTGGCTTGAGAAACCTATTGAGATTACAAAGAAGATGATTCATCAAGTCACTGGTCTTCCCATGTTGAACAAAGCTAAAACTACCAAAACCCTAGGTCGGACGGAACTAGAGAAGAAAACCCTAGCCGAGTGGGACGGTAGAGGCATGAAAGTTAGCAGCATTACCAACACTGAACTGAAGTTTGGTACACACATCATTTCCCATAAGATTTACAGTTCTAGTCGACAGAACAGTGTCTCCTGTGAAGCTATTGACCTAGCATACAAAGTGGTCAAGAACAACTTAACATTTGACCTAGCAGACTTATTGTTAAAATAGTTTAACAAAAACATGGAAAGCATTAAAACTTCCAAGAACAATCCATGTAAGTTTGGATCCTTGTTGGTCTGTTTATTCTTCTATGTTCTAAAATTCTTCCCTTCTAAAGGAAAAGTTGTATGGAGAAAAGATGTGCCAGTCCTCTATGAAATAAATGAATACATCTCAGAAATGGGTGAGAATTTTGAAAGCATCATGGATAACTATTTTGAGTCTTTCAAAGAGAAAATGAATGACAGATTCCGGATTCCACAGAAGTTGGTGGAAGATTACAAAAATGACATTTGTTTTATGGTGGATTGTGATAATGTATATATTCAAGCAGTTAAACCAAGGACTGTATATGTAAAACCTCTTCCTTATGAGGTAAATATTGATGAAACCAAGGATATCATTGAAGCTCTTCTTAATCAGCCTGTCAATCCCAAAGCTCCATATTTTGGAACATATGATGAAGCTAAGGTGAGAATTGAACTAAGCATAAAGCTTCCACAGGCGGTAAACAAAGGAAAGAAGAGGATAGCCAAAATGCAAATGATAACCGAGGACAAAGAAGAAAAAGATGAAAAAGAAGAAGAAAAGGATGAGAAAACAGAGGAACCAGAACCTGCAAAGAAGATAGGAAAAGTTTTCATCACTAAGGCAACTATGCCTCCCACTGCTGTGTTTACAAGAAGAAATACAAGAGGCAAGGCAGACAAGGCAGAAAAGGCAGATAAAGACATATTATTCAAAAGGCCTCCTCTAAACCTTCAAGAAAAGCTCAAACTCTTTAGAGACGGATCAGGATCTGGAGTAAGTAACATAAAATCCTTAAGATATGAAACCAGATCGGAAGTAGAACAGAAGGAAATAGAAGATGCTGTTATTGAGAAGATGGGACAGTGGAAATACTCTCCTGAAGAAATTGCCCCACAGGTTCCAGCAGTTCTATTGAATCCAATAAAAATGAGATGGAGCAATGCAAGGCAAACTGTGATAGACATATTTGATCAAAACCTGAGACAGTTGATGCCGAGCTTGAAAAATGATGAAGTAAAGAAGGCATTAAAAGAAAATGAAAATAAGATGACATTGAAGTTCAATACTTGTTTGATTTTGATCAACAATATTGAATCGCTTGTGAAGGCTGCAAATGCTACATGGAAGAACATTTACCACCTTCACCAACCGAGTATTGAAACAGTAATAATAAAAGATATTGAAGATGACAGTGATGAACAAGAAGAAGACACTGAGGTAGATGATACTGTGAGGATAGCAGCAGAAGTCATTGCATCCCTTCCTACCTCTCCAGTGAAAGTTTCTACATTCAGCCCGGAGACACCTTCAAGCATGGTTGTGACAACTTCCACATTTGTCCAATCATCCCTAGCAACATCAGAAGCAGCTATCATTTCTTCTACCGAGCTGCAGTCTCCTGCACCATCAAGTTTTCCAGCAGTAAGTTTTCCAGTTTTTGAATCTTCAAGTGTAAATATTTTAAGTTCTCCAGTAGAAAGTATGCCAGTATCTATAGCCAGCCCTACTTTATCTACTGTCACTACTACCAAAGCATTAAGTACAGATAAGCCTAAGGCTCTACCGAGTATAAAATTTTTGGGTAAAAATATAGTAGAGGATATAGACCTAGATGAAGAGATAGAGATTCCTACATTAGATTTTGCAAATCTATCAGCGGACTAGATGCAAAATATAGGTGAGATCCTCCAAAGGAAAGCAAAACAAAAGAAGCTTAAAGAGGAGAGAGACAAGGAGTATCAAATCATTAAGGATGCTAAGGACATTTTGTCTAATGCATTAGGCATTAAAGTAGACTCCTCCCAGCATGTTTTGTTACAGTTAGCAGAAGCAGTTGAGAAATACAATGAGGATTCATCCGGGACAGAAAAGTTAGTCGAAAGAGCCGAGAAGAGATTCAACAATAAAGTGCTTGAGCACATTGCTCAGCACATAGCTATTAACCAAGTAGAATTGTCTTCAGTTTTGTCTAACATTGAATCTATCTATTCGAATGCTACCTCTCTTTTGGCCAGATTGTGCAATATTGCCAAGTTCACAAAGGATATTAAGGATAAAATGAATAAAATGGATGAGGATATGAAGATTAGCATACAGAAGCTGCAACTTGAACCAAGTTCAAGCTCTGCTCATCACATGAAAATCTCACACCTATCACATATGCAGTCTGATCTACTAAAAGAAGACACAGGGATCCGGTCCACACTGCTAGACATCCAACACATGATCCTTCCCATCATGAATACAATGTTTAAGCACATTGAACATTCCAAAACATTGATTCATGACAATTAGTTCTCTATAGCAGATCACATGATTGAACTCTCTGCAGAAGTCCAAATTGCTATACAAACATGTAAAATTCTGCAAGAAAGTTGGGACAGAACCCTGGCACTAATAATGAAGGTACATTCTAATTTTCTATCAAATTTTGGATTCTCCCTGTAAATAACTTGTATATGCACCTTTGGCATTATCATCAAAAAGGGGGAGATATGTATAGAAGGAGAGATATGTATAGAAGAAGATTTGTATAGAAACATTTATTACATTGAAAGGGGGAGACAATGTATAAAGCCCTATAACAAAGACAAATTTTGAAAAATCAAAATAAGACTCAGCATGATTCATGTATACAAGTTTTGGCCAATAAGTGTTTTTTTCACTAATGCCAAAGGGGGAGATTGTTGGCATTAAGCAGAATTGCCACTAGTGACAACACTTATTTGCATTCTCAGTGCAAACCGAGTAGACAGTGCAAACCAAGCAAACAGTGCAAACTGAGCAGATAGTGCAAACCGAGCAGACAGTGCAAACCGAGCAGACAGTGCAAACTGAGAAAATAGTGCAAACCGAGCAAACAGTGCAAACCGAGCAGACAGTGCAAACCGAGCAGACAGTGCAAACCGAGGAAGTTAGTACAAACTGAACAGGACAATGTAAATCGAGTAACATCATGTCTACCGAGTCACCAGTATTTACCGAGTTCAAAACCTACCGAGTGATCGGTATGAACCGTGCCTTCACTTCTACCGAGTGCATGACGATGCGGAGTAATGCAGTGGACGCCGAGTATCAGAAAGTCACCGAGTCAGTTTGCAGGAACCGTGTAATCATACTTGGGCCGACTTAGTAGCTCTTATGTTTATTTGTCAAGCCGACTGTGTAATTGTAATTGTAATTAATTGTTTAAGACTTGTATATAAACAATGTTGTAAAAATGAAAAGTATGAATGAAAAAGAATATATGTGAAAAAGAAAGGCAGAGATAAGCGAATTACAGAAGGCTTCAGAAGTATAAGGATCAGCAAAGACAAATTCATCACAGAAGGTGATCAGTACATCAGCGAATCTCAATCAGCAATCCAGTTGCAAAGCATGAGATCTACTGTTTCATTCTAATAGGTGAATCAGTACTAAATCCTTTAACCGGGTAGACTTAACAGTCTTTGTAAAATCTCTTTACCGAGTGCATACTTCATTGTATGTTTTGTAAATCCTTTAACAGGGTGGATTTAGCAATCCTTATTGCTCCGAACAGGGCAGATCATCAGAAGTGATCAAATTGTAAGCCTTAACCGGCCAACTTTATTCTGCAGTATTAAAGCTTTGTGGGTTTCATCCCCACCCCAATTTTACTTTCTTTTGGAAGGTTTCTGGGTAACCAAATCTATGTGTCATTATTGTAAATGCTTTTAAGTTTCATGCTTTCTGTATGCAAAGGTTAAAAGTAAATTACATGTTAAAATTGTAAGAAAATTTGGAGTTACTGATTCACCCCTCCCCTCTCAGTAACTCGGTTAATTCCTGAATATTTCCAACACCTTTATCACCAATCATATGATGTGAACAACCACTATCTATAATCCAATCAGCTCTTTTCAACTTTGGAAACTAAGGCTTTCTCTTCCTTAACATTAGATTCAGAATTTTCTTCCTTAATTGCTACAAATCCTATGTCATCAAAGTTATCATTATCACTGTCACTCAAATGTCTCTCAATTCCTTCTTCAATTTCTTCATCATTTGCATAATAACATTCTTTAGATCTTCTAGGCTTAAAATTGTTCCTATACTTCTTAACTCTCTTAGGACACTTAGATGCAAAATGACCATATTCTTGACATGTCCAACATTTAAATATTTTCTTACCATCTAGTTCTCTTTTCACAAGCAAGGCAATACCTTCTTCAATCTTCTTATCTTCATCAGATTTGGATCTGCTATTGCTAGCATAATCTCCATTCACACTTGTACTTCTAGACAAAGTAGGTCTGATGCTAAGAGCACTGAATGTTGTCTCCACTCTAGGTAGTTCTCCTGATAATCTCAAATTCATCTCTACTGCTTCCAATTTTCCAAGAAGAGTCTCTCTAGAAAAGTTTGGTGTACAAGGTATCACTTGTTCAATCATTTGTGTAGTCTGCCTGAATACCAGTGTCAATGTTCTCAAAATATTCCATATTACTTCATTCTTTGTCTTTTTACCTCCACAAGACTTTATTCCTGCAAAAATTTCTGACATCCCACCAATATAGCTTCTAACATATTCATCTTCCATCATTCTTATGTCTTCAAATGTACAAATCTAGTTATGTAACCTAGCTTTCTTTGCATGTTCATCACCTTCAAAAGTAGAATGTAAAGATTTCCAAATATCATGAGATCTAGTTAAACCTTTTACCTGACTGTATTCATTCTTTGGAAGTGCTGATAAAATTGCTTCTCTTGCAAGTATGTTACACATGAATAGATCTACCTCATCTTTAGTACTTGTTTCAAGATTATCTTCTTCAATTATAGTCCTTTCATTCTTTGTAATCAACCAATAACCTGGTCCTAAACATAAGAGATGTTTCTTCATCTTTTCTTTCCAGCTGTCAAAATTTACTCCATCAAACTTAGGGCTTTCTTTCCTGAAATTCACCATGGATCTCCTTAAGTTAAACTTATCTTTCAAGGACTTGCCACTCTGATACCAATTCTTACAAAGAAAAGACCACGAAGATAACTAAGAGGGGGGGGTGAATTAGTTATCTAATAATTAAACCATTTATCAACTTCAATAGCTTTAAACCATATAATCAATGTAGTAACCAACCATAGAAAGATAAGCACATACAATGACACAATAACACAAGATATGTTAACTAGGGAACCTCTTGATCAAAGAGTAAACCCCTGTGGGAATGATGCCCACAAAATGATGCACTAATATGAAAGTTCCTTGTGAAAGGATGGAACCTATTAGGAGTCTTATGAAATACATTTAGTACATATGAATCTCTATTAGGAGATTTTGAATCCTTGTTAAAAGATTCTAACCCCATTAGGAGTTATGGAAGATAGAAGGACCCACTACCCAAACAGCTTCAAGGCAAGATCTATGAACTCACTGTCCAACAGATCTTAGGATTATTCAAGAGAATAATATGAAATATGTTACCTCCTTCACATTATTCCAAAACTGCACTCTCTTCTACACAAGATCACAAATCCAAATCTCTGTACTTCACAAGTCTTCCTTCATCACTGAATTAGCTCTTTTCTTCACTTCATGCATACATTCGCATCACAACTTTCACAATTTCATATCACAACTATTAAAATACCATCATAATAATGAAAACATTCCTTCCTTTATACCACACTCAAATAATTACAAATGAGTCGGCATCCAAATACAAAATAATAATTTCAACACGCTATATCAAAATTACATAAAAATTGTCAGCTTCCAGATACAATAATTTTCCAATCGTGTGACCACAAAGTTTGCACTATGAACCATGTCACCACCAATGAGTCTCAAAATTCCCTTTAACTGCATAGAATCAAATTCCATCCCGGTTATGAGATATCCTCCGATTACCAAAAACTGCTACTTAGGAACACTGTCAAAATACTGATTCCACCAAAATGCTTATAACTTTCATGAATAAATGAATTTACTTTTGCACTCTTAACCATAGGCTAATAACACACCAAAAAACATACCATCAACTATGCATAACTCAATTTGCAATATAACATGTGCACAAAACAAAACTATGCATGCTTCTCTACTAAACTCCAGAATATCACTATGTTGACATCAATGACAATCATAGTCATGAATGCAACAACCACTGCTATAGAATGAATGCCAAAGGCTTCAACATTCATTCTTAACACACACTTCTTGAGATGCTTTTCATTTTCAGAAATTAGTATTTCTCTTGTTTTCTTGTGTTGTATTTCCAAGTGGCTACTTTCAAGGGTCTGCCAAATGTGACTGGTTGATAGTCATGATTTGTTCTTATGGATTCATGTTCTCCATATAGTATACTTCCAATATCCAGAAGCTCAGGTTTTCAATGCATTGCTTGACTTGTCTTCAAAGTCAGAACTAGATGCCTTGCATTGTTTTTGACAGGCATCATGTCTCGGTTACTTGATTTCATCAGTTTCTAAGGCTATTTCCTGAGGCTGGTTGTTGTTTGTATGGTCAATTTGCAGAGGTGAAAAAGATGTATGGTTGATGATCCTTTGTTACATATGGAGGAAACTTCTAATGTTGATTATGATACATATTTCCAAGAAGTTGCAAAAATAAATAATGTTTCAAATACTTATGATGGTGACTATCTAATTGAATCTTTTCCTTACAAAGTTATAGCATAAATACTCTCTCATCTTGATCCTAGATGCAATGATACTAACATTGTTTTGAATGTTGAAGAGGATATGTGTGCTTTACCTTCTTATGAGGATCAAGAGGATGTTGAAACTTATGTTTCACAAGATAATGATATGTTGGAAAATGTTGATTCGTTGTTATGTGAGCATAGTGTAGCATGGGAATATAAGATCATTTGTGGAAGTAAATGCAAACCAGCATGTGAAGGTAAGACTATCTTCATCAATTCTAAAAATAATCTTTTACATTCACATGATACCAATGAGTTTAGTCTTAAGAATTTTGGAATGAATTTGGTATCAAAACTTAAGGAAAGAGGGATAGTAAATGAGGGTTTTCCTTATGAGATGGAATATGATACTATCTATCATCTTTATCATGAAATTATGAATGAAAATCAGAATGAAGATTAGTTAGTTGGGTCTTTTCACTCAAAGGGTAAAGTGCTACATGAGTGTGTTGTTGAAATCCCTTCATTTAATAATGATCTACATTCAGCATATGAATTGTTTGTGTAATGAAAATCATACACATGATGAGAAACTTCAGGGTTGATTGGTGTCTTTCCACATCTCCTCTGGTTGAAAAATGGAGATTATTAACAAGCAAGGGACTCATGCATCATGAGGGAGCTACCTACGAGAAAGAGGACTTCCCCAATAGTGCTAGTGTTTGTTTTTGTTTTCTTTTTGGACACTCAACAAATGGTGAATTTAAATGAAGGCTACAACACTTGTCTTTTGAGAATACAAATTGGTAAAGCTAAGAGTAAATTGTAGCAGACAACATGTACAAATTAATGGATTTGGCAAACATGAATTTGGAGGACACAGAAAAATAGTCATATTGTGGGGGGTATAACTTTCAATTGAACCATTGGATCACGCTAAATTTTGAATATGTTGTCGCAAATCTAGGTCTCTAGATTCTCATTAGAGCGATTTTCCAAATTCATCTTGGCTCATGAGATATAGCTGATTGAGTGGAGCACTGTTTAGACTGTCGATAAAAGTCACAAGGAACATTTATCCCACATTTGCAAGGGGATGAGCTTTTCCACTATTTATATACATCAATGCTTACATAATAAAATAAGTAAGAAGCCAAGAGACCATTTGGTGGGCCCCTTGGCTAGAAGACTCAGTGCGGTGGTGGACCCCATAATTTTGGGTGCATAAATGGAAAAAGGCTTTAAAACTTCAGAACTATATATCCAATATTTATCTAGAATGGGGGGATTTAGGTGAATATATACAACTCCACTTACATAATGAAATAGAAAAAAGAGCTAGAGGCTCTTCTCACATGAGCTTGTGAGGTCATCTCAGTCTCCATGCTGACGGGCCTAGAATGAAGAAATTTTGTAGATGACCAGCATTGGTGATGAGGTGGCAAACAAGGACACGTGGTGCCCAATCATGAAGTTGTGAGAAGATAACCATCATAGGAAAAACCCACCATGATCTAGAGATAACTGCCAGTCGCCCAGTCTCTAAATGTTGGCAGTTAAGTGCTTGAAGTTTGGAGATTCAGAGACAATGTAGTTGCCTAATCTCATGAAGTCCAGCAATTAGCAAAAAAATTCTAGAGACTTGGAGATAACCGCTAGTCGCTAAATCTCCCAATGTTGATACTTAGAAGCAGAGGATTCAGAGATCATGAGATTGCCTAGTCGCTAGGTCGCTAGATGAAATATTTAGAGACTTGGAGACTTGGAGATTTAGAGACTACATCCTAGTTGCCAGAGGATTCGGAGACTTAGAGACTGAGGCTTCTTGTAAGGTCATTTCATGTAACCATGGTTAAGAAAATCATTCAAAGATTTGGAGACTAAAGGCATTCTCCAAGTCTCTAAAAGAAATCATGGTTAGGAGATGGCTTTAGAGCTTTGGAGACTAAGGTAGTCTCCAAATCTCTAGATGAGAAAGGTTAAAGGTTGAGTTTGTAGAGCCAGTCCGAGCATCCAATCAGAGTGCCACACTTGGAAAATTTTGGTGAAGTTTGAGGAAAAGCCAGAGTTAAAATGCATAAAATATATAAAATCTGATATAGTTCAACTTTATAGATACACTCAAATTTTTCAAATGATAGAGCTTGCTCAAAGTTTTAAAGCTTGCAAGTTCATTTTTTGCCCAAATATAGGAGTATAATATATTTCTTAAAATGCCAGAAGACGATGGATGTAATGGTCATAGATAAAATCTGATCTGATTGAGTTGATAAGAGAAGTAATCACTTCTTTATCCACGATTAGATTTTGGGGAGATTTTCTAGTTTTACACATGATTATTTTGATCTGACAGAGGGGAATGGGTCATTTTTGTAGAAGATCAGATTTCAGGGGAGAGAGAAGGTGTATGAAATCAGATTTCAAAGTAGATAGGTGTTGATCAAGAAGGGATTTTAGGGTTTCTTCTTCTTCTATTTATCTTTTTCTCTTCTCAGTGTTAGGCGTTCCTGGTCTGGTCTTCCTATTTTTTTTAAGGGTTTCAGACTGGTTGTACCCTTCTCTCAAGAGACTTTATAGCTGGTTTCCAAATGATTTCAAACATATTTCTGCAAAGCAAATTTCTCAATTTTGTTTATGCTTTGAGCTTCCTGTTATTAATGTATTGAAGAAAGATCATTTCGATAAAATATAGTATAGTTCTTGTTCTTTGTTAATTCTATCTCTTTGCATTTTTGTTCTTGCTCTTGTATGTCTTATTTGTAAAGCATCTGAAAATATACCAGCTACAAGGTAGTTTGTTTGACTATTTGTGAGTTTCTGTCAAGGAGAGAATTAAATTTCATAAATAGTTTCAGACAGTAGACATTATTGAAGGATTTGATAGAACAATATAGAAGTGAGACGACAGTTTGTAAGGCACTCTATCTGGATTGCATATAGTTTGTAAGTCATTCTATAGTATTTTACTTGATTTGTGACCTGTTGATTATATCTTATGACTCTTAGCCCAAGAATAGGCACTGGTTAGGGTTTGTTGTGCAGTATTAATTTAATCATGAAGCACCAATTTATCATTACCAGTACATTTGTGTTTTTAAGTTCATTACCTATTGAAAGGACTGTATCTAGGTGATATAGTATAGTTTGCTGATTCCTTAAAGAGAGAATCAAAAGGTTATCCTTCGTTGAGTAATACTTAGAAAAAGAAGAAGGATGAACATCCTTATTCCACTATTATATGCTATTACATTTCTAGTTTCCCTTGTCATGCTTTGTACCAGGATATTCTCAGTTGTCTATAGAGTGATCTTTTGTTGAAGTATTTTGAATTATAAGTAGCATAACAGTGAAGACCTAATCCACCATTTGAAAGTTTACTTGAAACATAGTAAATCATCTGAGGCAACACCCGCCTGATTCCTATGGAGCTCAAAGCAGAAGGAGGATCTTATCCAATCCTCATCAATTAGACTATTTCTTGCAAACTTGGAGCCCTTTAAACTGAGAATCAAGCATACATATTTTCCAAGTTTGATCCCACAAGAAAAAAATCTAACAAACTGGTGACTCTGCTGGGGAATCTATGAAGTAAAGATAGAATAACACGGGCAGGAGTAGAGCTAAACTCCTGGGTGGCTTATTCATTTATCCAATGGTGTCCATTTAAGTGTATAAGAGATAGTTTTAAGAAGTTTAAAATAATCTCACCTAGTTGTGAGTGGTGACTTTGAGTTCTATGTTTGATCAATGCATAAAGTGATATATCTTTAGTCCTGATAAACAGTATATGTACCATGTTGAAGTTTGTTGTGAAAGGATATAGAAAGAATTTTCAGCAATTAAAGTCTTTTACTCTGCAAGAAGGTGGTGCCTCTACCAAGTTTTGAAGGTGATTTGGAGGTGACTTCAAATCAAACAAGTTTGTAGGAGCTTCATCATACTCCAGGTATTTTATTTTCATTGGATAAAAGCCTTTTGTTCATGGAAATAAGTTATGCATGTTTTCCCTATTAAGTGGTCAGCACTAAGTTAAAAGGGGGGAGGGAGGTAGTTTGTAGTTACTCTTCTTGTTAAGATGTCACAACTATGTCGGGTTAGGTTGTGTATGATGGAATATGGATGAAGTGACTGAGAGGGGGGGGGGAATCAATCAACCATAAAACCTTGACAATTAATTCTTTGCAGATCCCTTAGTATATCTTAACACTGTTATCTTTTTTAGCACTCGGTAAATAGATTGCAGTAACTTTGAAGATGCAGAAAGTATTATCAATATTATCTTTAGATATTCATCAAAACATGTATATGATTGTGAAAGCAATTAAGAACACAAGAGACACAAGATTTAACGTGGAAACCCAATATGGGAAAAACCACCAATGTATCGAGCTACTGATTTTCACTTTTCTGAAGTGATGCCCGGTTAGAAGCCAACCCGGTAAAAGGTTACAAAACACACTGTTAGGTGTGACCTTGTTAGAGGATTTAAAACACCCTGCAAGGAGTGGCCTGGTAAGAGGTCTTGAAAACAATTCAATGGAATTGTCACCTTGTTAGAGGATTTATATTATGGCTGTTAAACCAACTCGGTTAAGAGATTTAGAATTCACTGTTACAATGATAAGAAGGTAACAATGAGACAATGACCTGTATAATAATGCAACTGTCTTGCTGATTACAGATCTCTATTCTGCATAAGTCTGATCCTTTCTGATCGAATAAATCTCTGCTGCTCCTCAAGGATATCTGATCATCCTTCACAAATTCGCATATACCTTTCCTTCTTTTCTTCTGTAAATCTTCTGCTGTGTTGTTATTTACTTTTCACATTTGACCTTTTATTTATATGATTTTGGATTAGTCAAATTGACATTATTTAGTATAACAGTCGGCTGAATTAAGTAAACTCTATTTGCAAAAATCCTTCAAGGGCCGACAGTGCTCGGTGACCATATCTTTCTATAATCTTTCGGTGACCGAGGGAACTCGGTAAACACCAAAAATTCTTTACCTTTGATAACCGACTGAACTCGGTAAACACTATCTTTTCTTCGGCAACCGAGTGAACTTGGTAAACACTATCTTTTCTTCGGCAACCGAGTGAACTCGGTAAACACTATCTTTTCTTCGGCAACCGAGTGAACTCGGTAAACACTATCTTTTCTTCGGCAACCGAGTGAACTCGGTAAACACTAAATATTCCTGTCTGGTAGACCGACTGAGCTTGGTAGAAGCTGATTGCTGCGGACTATGACATAGTGTGACATCAAAGACAATACATAATTGAGTAGCAATTTCCTTCAGACAATTGTTTCCAACAATCTCCCTCTTTGGCATTGATGGCAACACAATATGTCATATCATAAGAAATTTGAAAGAGTTAGCTCGGTTTAGATTCAAATCTCCCTCTGTCAGCAAACTTCCTATATCCTGAAAATTTCTCCTTCTGACTATTTGAAAATTTCTTGAAGTTCTTGAAGTAATAGCAAAGACATAGCAAACACTCCCTTTTTGACAACATATGCCAAAGATAATTCACATATTACCGGTGAAAATTAATGTACCTCAAGTACTGATTCATATGCAATGATTCCTTTAATATACTGCATCAACAAGTTGATTTTCAGTCATGTTCTGGTTGATGCATCACTAAAACTATATTTAGTGAGCCTCGGATAGGGGAATGACCCCTAACTTACCTCTTAGATACATAAATGCATCCTTAGGTAATGGTTTGGTAAAAATGTCTGCAATCTATTCTTTTGTATGAATATATTCTAATCTGATTTCCTTGTCCTACACCAATTCTCTGACAAAGTGATATTTAATAGCAATGTGCTTGGTTTTGGAATGCATCACTGGATTCTTAGAAATGTTTATTACACTGGTATTGTCACAAAATATAACAACTGGTTCTTTTATTTCAACCTTCATACCTTCTAATAGCTGTTTAAACCAAACAATATTTGAACAGTTTACTGCAGCAGCAACATATTCTGCTTCAGCTGTGGATTGAGATGTGCAATTCTGCTTTTTACTAGTCCAGGATACCAATCTTTTTCCAAGAAAAAATGCTCCACCACTTGTGCTTTTTCTGTCATCAATGTTTCCTGCCCAATCAACATCAGTAAACACTTTCAAGTCTAGATTGCCTCCAAATTTATACCACAAACCATACTCTTCAGTTCCTTTTAAGTATCTTAAGATTCTTTTGATTGCCATCATGTGATTTTCCTTAGGTTTTGCTGAGAATCTAGCTACTATACCGACTGTTAAGGCAATATCAGGTCTTGTATGTACCACATACTGCAATTTTCCAATCATAGATCGGTATAGGGTCTGATCAACTTCTTTTGAATCATCATTTTTGGTAAGTTTCAGTCCAGTACACATGGGTGTACCAACTGGTTTTGAATCTTCCATACCAAACTTCTTAAGTATCTCCTTAATGTATTTTGATTGAGTAATGTATATACCATTCTTGCTTTGCTGAATTTGAAGACCAACAAAGAATTTTATTAAACCAAACATGGACATTTCAAATTCTCTGTTCATTTGCTCTGAAAATTCTTTGCACTGATCCTCATTCCCTGTAAATATAGTATCATCCACAAATATTTCTGCCAATACAATTTTGTCATCCGGTCCTTCTTTAATATACAGATTGCTGTTATCATTAGCTCTTTTGAAATTAATCTGAATCAAATAGTTATGGAGTCTTTCATACCATGCTCTAGGAGCTTGTTTTAAACCATACAATGCTTTGTGTAACCTGCAGACCATGTCCCTTTTATCTGGATCAACAAAACCTTCAGGTTGTTCAATGTAGACTTCTTCATCAAGAATTCCATTGAGAAATGCAGATTTTATATCCATCTGATATACCTTAAATCCTTTGTGTGCTGCATAAGCAAGTAGAGTTCTTACACCTTCTAATCTTGCAACAGGAGAAAAAGTTTCTCCATAATCTATACCTTCTTCTTGAGAGTAACCTTTACATACCAGTCTAGCTTGGTTTCTAGATACTTGACCATCTTCATTCAGCTTATTCCTGAATACCCATTTTGTTCCAATTACATTCTTATCTTTAGGTCTGGGTACAAGAGTCCAAGTTTTGTTCTTTTGTATTTGTTCTAATTCTTCATTCATTGCTTCAATCCAACTTTCATTCTCCAATGCATCTTTGATATTTCTAGGTTCAAAATCAGTAAGTAGACATGTACCTTTTAGCTTGCTTCTTGTCATAGTACCATCTGATTTGTTTCCAATGATTTGATCTGGTGTATGATGTCTTCTGACATATTTGGCTAGTATAGGTTCCTTGCCTTTTGAATGATTCATGCTGTTGTCTTCTAGGATCTCTTCTTCAGGTTGCTCGGGCTCGGTAGATATTTTCTCGGTAACTTCAGGCTGAGACTCAGTCTGAATTTCTTCCTGTGACTCAGTTTGAACTTCTTCCTGCGACTCGGTTTGTGACTCGGTAACCGTGTTCGGCTCGGTAGATATAGCTTCCTTATTGATAGTTGTGTCTGTCAATGTTTCAGGTTCAATGTAAATGAATCTTCTGTAGTTCTCAGGTTCCCTTTTGCTTTCTTCCTCAGTCTTTTCTGCAAACTCATCAAATTTTACATGTATACTTTCTATGACTTTGTAAGTAGATAAGTTCAGACATTTGTATGCCTTGCTTTTGCTAGAATATCCTAGGAATATTCCTTCATCACTTTTCACATCAAATTTATTTCTTCTGGATTCTTTTAAGATATAACACTTGCTACCAAATATTTTCATGTAACTTACATTAGGTTTATAGCCATACCATAATTCATAAGGAGTTTTGAATGTGTCTTTCTTCAGTTGTACTCGGTTCAAGGTATGAACTGCAGTGCTGATAGCTTCCTTCCAGTACTTTATAGCAATGTTCTTTTCTATCATTAGAGTCCTTGCACAATCCATAATAGATCTGTTTCTTCTTTCTGCTATTCCATTCTGCTCAGGAGTTCTCGGAGCTGATACCTGTCTTTTGATTCCTCTTTCAATGCAGAAGTTGTTAAAATCATGGGAGATGAATTCACCACCTCTATCTGATCTTAAGCATTTCAATCTTTTCCCTGTTTCTTTTTCTACTCTTGCTAAGTACCATTTGAACTTTTCAAATGCCTCTGATTTTTCTCTTAAATACATAACAGTCATCATTCTAGAATAATCATCAACGAAAAGAATAAAGAATTTATCTCCAGTATAGCTTTGTATTCCAATAGGTCCACATAAATCAGTATGCACAATTTCCAAAATTTCTTTAGACTGATAGTTCTTACTTTTGAAACTAGTTTTACTCATTTTGCCAATCTGACAATTCTTACATAGACCAGTGTCAGGTTTCTTCAAAGTAGGAATGCCTCTAACCTTCTTGAATTTGCTTATTTTTATCATGTTATCAAAATTCACATGACATAACCTTTTGTGCCATAGCCAACTTTCTTCTATTTGAGCAATAAGGCATGAATATTCATTGAGATCAAGATAAAATAAGTTACCTTTTGTTTGTTTGCCTGATCCAATGAGTTTTCCTTTTCCATCCAGCAGTCTTGCTTGACCATTCATGAATTCAACCTTGAAACCAGTGTTGATTAGCTGTGCTACACTTAAAAGATTATGTTTTAGTCCTTCAACCCAGTAAGCATTATCACATATGAGTTCTTTGGTTAATGAGATTCTTCCTTTTCCTTTTATACAACAAGGTTCATTGTTTCCAAATCTTACATTACCATTGTCACAGTCTTCTAGATATTCAAATTTTGTCTTGTCACCAGTCATGTGGTGTGAACATCCGTTGTCTATTATCCATATATCATCTTTTCTTATATGAGAAATAAGTGCCATCTTATCTTCATCATCATCAGATTCATCTTTTATAGCAATAAAGACAATTTCTTCTTCACTATCATCAGAATCTTTAGCCATAAAACATGATTTCTTACCTTTATCCTTGTATGATTTGAAATTCTTTTTGCCATAGTACTTGTGACTTTTCTTTTCTTCCTTGACTTGCTTGTTTGGGCACCTAGCTGCAATATGTCCAATTTCTTCACATGAAAAACAGATTAAAGGAGTTTTACCTTTATATTTACCTTTCCCTCTAGAGTACTTCTTTGCAAGTAATGCTTCTACAATTTCAAGATCACTATCAGAACTTTCTTCTGATTCTTCTTCACTTTCTGACTGAACTTCTTTAATTTTCTTGTTCTTCTTTAGTGAAACCTTGGCCTCAAATGCTGATTCAATATTTTTGGAACTAGGAACATAGTTATCATAGTTGTCTAATTCAAAAGCGGTCAATCTTCCAACTAAAGCATCCAAAGTTATATTGTGGTTTGTTTCACATCTTCTTTCTTGAATAGCTGATACTCTTATTGCATAGATAGGGAGTAGTGTTCTGAGTACCTTACTTATAACAGTCTCATCTAAGATTGTTCCTCCAGAAGCTCTAATTGCACTTACACTTGCTTTGATTCTTTCAACATATTTTGCAATGTTTTCATCTTCCTTCATATTCATTTTGTCAAACTGTCCTCTTAGGCTTTCTGCTTTGGCTCTTTTCACATTTGCATCACCACCATATATTTTCTTCAGTGCCACCCACATTTCATATGCAGTAGTGCAGTCTTTAATATCATCAAATTCTTCATAGCTAAGAGCAGATGCAATGTCTATCATCATGGTGTTGTGAGTCTTTTTATCTGCAATGTCTTCAACAGTTAATGCGCCATTGGGAATTGTGTATTCTTCATCAATGTATTTGCATCCTGAATCACCAATGGAAGCCAGATGAAGTCGCATGAGACCTTGCCATGCTGAAAAGTTATCTCTGTTAAGCTTTGGAATTTCCCTCTTGTAAGACATCCTGATCTTTAGCTTAGGTCTTTGAAACCCTTCCTGCAAGCACCAAAAGCTCTGATACCAATTGATGGAATATGGATGAAGTGACTGAGAGGGGGGGGGGAATCAGTCAACCATAAAACCTTGACAATTAATTCTTTGCAGATCCCTTAGGATATCTTAACACTGTTATCTGTTTTAGCACTCGGTAAATAGATTGCAGTAACTTTGAAGATGCAGAAAGTATTATCAATATTATCTTTAGATATTCATCAAAACATGTATATGATTGTGAAAGCAATTAAGAACACAAGAGACACAAGATTTAACGTGGAAACCCAATATGGGAAAAACCACCAATGTATCTAGATACTGATTTTCACTTTTCTGAAGTGATGCCCGGTTAGAAGCCAACCCAGTAAAAGGTTACAAAACACACTGTTAGGTGTGACCTTGTTAGAGGATTTAAAACACCCTGCAAGGAGTGGCCTGGTAAGAGGTCTTGAAAACAACTCAATGGAATTGTCACCTTGTTAGAGGATTTATATTATGGCTGTTAAACCAACTCGGTTAAGAGATTTAGAATTCACTGTTACAATGATAAGAAGGTAACAATGAGAAAATGACCTGTATAATAATGCAACTATCTTGCTGATTACAGATCTCTGTTCTGCATAAGTCTGATCCTTTCTGATCGAATAAATCTCTGCTGCTCCTCAAGGATATCTGATCATCCTTCACAAATTTGCATATACCTTTCCTTCTTTTCTTCTGTAAATCTTCTGCTGTGTTGTTATTTACTTTTCACATTTGACCTTTTATTTATATGATTTTGGATTAGTCAAATTGACATTATTTAGTATAACAGTCGGCTGAATTAAGTAAACTTTATTTGCAAAAATCCTTCAAGGGCCGACAGTGCTCGGTGACCATATCTTTCTATAATCTTTCGGTGACCGAGGGAACTCGGTAAACACTGACAATTCTTTACCTTTGATAACCGACTGAACTCGGTAAACACTATCTTTTCTTCGGCAACCGAGTGAACTTGGTAAACACTATCTTTTCTTCGGCAACCGAGTGAACTCGGTAAACACTATCTTTTCTTCGGCAACCGAGTGAACTCGGTAAACACTATCTTTTCTTCGGCAACCGAGTGAACATGGTAAACACTAAATATTCCTGTCTGGTAGACCGACTGAGCTCGGTAGAAGCTGATTGCTGCGGACTATGACATAGTGTGACATCAAAGACAATACATAATTGAGTAGCAATTTCCTTCAGACAATTGTTCCCAACAGTGTAATGCTATTAATTTTGAAGGTATCCTTTGATACCCAAATCCCATTCCATCAATAGTCAGAGATTGTTTCCCTAAATTCACTAGTATGGGTAAGCAATCAGCTAAGGAGCATGTTGACAATTTTTTTGATTTAATAGATGATCACAATATTACACATGAGGATGTATTAATGAATTTTTTTTCTATATCTCTAGTTGAGAGTGCTAGGGATTGGCTTAAAGAAATACCTCATGTTTCAATAAGATCTATGGTTGAACTAGAAGATTGTTTTATTAAACAATATGGTGACATAGAGGACAGTAGTGTTTCTTTTGCTACATCTAGTTTTGAAGAATCTATGTTAGATTCAGATTGTGATAAAGAGGGTCTTGAGGAGGAACTTATCAAAAGACAATTGGCCATCATAAAACAAAGGAAGAAAGAGAGGGCAATAAACAATGTTGAATATAAATCTAGCTATGCTGATGAGGTTGAGTCTAGTGATAGTTAATCTAGTTATACTGATTATGATGCTGATAGTGAGTTCAATGAATATGAAGATAATAAAGAAGAGTCTATGGTTAGTGATGTTCCTGATAAATTTGTAGATCTTTCCTTTTATCGGCATAAGAGGACAACATAATTGTCTTAGTATGAAAGATATTTGTGCAAATAGCAAAAAGATGAATATGATGCGGATGTGAGTGTTTGTAGTGATTTCTTTACACAAGATGATATGCTCTGAGAGATCTCACTCCATGATTCCAATGAGGAAGAAATTTGCAGCATCAAGCAAGAAGACAATTGGGATAAATTAAAATGTCAATCATTGCCAAATAGTGAGAAATTTTCAGATTTTTAAAGGTATGTATCAGAAAATGATTCCCAAACTTCATGCCTTATGGATATAAGTTTTGATAATAATGAAATTGCTAATGGTGTGGAAAATCTCAATGAAGATTTTGATTGTGGAAGTGTACCAGAAGTGAGTATGAATGATGATAGTTGTTCACTTCATAGTGAACAAATTTCAGATTTATTATCCTATGAATATCTCAGGTTTTCAGGGAAGGATCGATTTGAATCTCAACACTTCACACATATTAATTTTGACAAGGAAAATACATCAGATAGTCAGAGTTTTGATACTTGTATTTTTTATTTTTCTTGTCCTCCCATATCACTAGACCACAATCAGATTGAATATGATATGTCAGATTTTGAAATTGTCAGTGTTGTTTCAGATTCAAGCGGTGAAAATTTTCCTTATTTTGAGTTTTCCATCAAACCATTAAAGGCTGATATTTCATTTTCTCAAGCTTCATATGCTTTCAGTGAATGATTTAATGTTTTCCCTCCCATCCACCAACAAATTGTGGATTTGTATCATGTCGATACATTGCAGGAAGGTATTGAAGAAGATTTTGATGTGAGTATACAAGCCATTGATGATAATCTTTTTGAAAAGAAGAATGTGGATCATGAGATGGATT
Organism: Chamaecyparis obtusa; assembly: GCA_027943335.1. Lineage (NCBI taxonomy): Eukaryota > Viridiplantae > Streptophyta > Pinopsida > Cupressales > Cupressaceae > Chamaecyparis > Chamaecyparis obtusa. The sequence continues at coordinate 38,269 of BSBK01001310.1, read as the reverse complement.
TTTCAAGTTTTGAAGATGATCAAAATCATTTGCATAAAATTCCTATTGTTTATGATGAATATGAAGTTTCTTGTGTTAGTGTACATTCAGATTTTGATAAGCCAAGTATTAGTGATTATTGTTTGAGCCATGATGCTAAAGAGAGAGACAAATCTGAATGTGTGCTTTCAGATTTACAAGTAATTAATGAGCCATTAATTGACAATGCTTTCCCATTTTTACAAGATGCTGATAGGAGTTGTGACCAGCAAGATGTCTCTAATTTTTTGCAGACAGATTTTTGTTTAGAAAGTTTCTATTTTAGTTTGCAAGATGCTGATGAGAGAGAGATGTTCTTTGTGGTACTAACTAATGATCAAAATAATGTTTTTAGCTATGAGAGTGAGCTGGAATGTTTCTTCTTCCAGCAAGTCAGTAATAGGGAAGGGTGTGATGTTGAGATTTCACACAATGATCGGTATTCACAATGATCTGGTGACTTTGTTTTGCAAGGTGATGGTGAGTATGTTGATCATTGTTTCCATGATATGCTGAAAATAGACCACAATATTTTTGAAAAACTGGATGGGAGATGTAATTTTAGTTTACCTCCATTGTATGGAGGTCAGAATCATTTGTTTGATAGAGGTAAGAGCTAACTTCAGTTTTGCGGTTTTGGGCTTCTTGTAGATAAAGTACATTTTGTATAGTTTCTTTCCCTTTTAGTTGTGTGGTGTGTTTTCTTTTAGTAGAGGTTCCCATTTTTTGAGAAGAGATGTCTAGAAGGAAAGATGAAAATAGAAGAAAGATAAAATTTGATTTGAAGTTTCAGGGTGGTCTATTTCAACCATGAGATTTTGAAAGTTCTCTGCATGCCCACATGGGGCACGTGTCCACAGTTAGAGCCACTATTGGTACTCTCAAATTTGGCACAAATTTGGAGTGACCAATTCAAAATTTCCTTTAAGGCAAATTAGGTACTCCTAAAAAATTTTGTGAGAAGGCCTAATTGATGCGCTTGTAAAAGATACCCTAATGATTTTCATGAGATACAGCTTAGGGAACAGGTTCAACACCTTTCATTTGACATATGTCATGGGCTCCAGCTCCTAAATTTTAAATCTGACATGTTTAGGGAGTAGCCATTTTGAGGTGTTCACTTAAATCTAAATTTTGCCAAAGTGTCATTATGTTGTAACATGCCTAGTTTGCTTTTGAATATCTTGTTTCCCATTGAGTTTCATGGCTCACCACTTTGAGAATATTTAACATGTATATTAGAGAGTTTATGTTTTAAAGCTCAAGCCATTTTGAGTCCATTTGATAGGTTTTTGGATCCCCCAAAGTTGGCTTCCCAGAATTGTCTTACCTCTTTGCTCTGTCCAGTTTTTTGAGTGGCCTTGTTTGACTGATTGTAAATTTTGACCTTGTGACCTAATTGAAAAAATTCCTTCTATAATGTATTCCAGAGTTCAAATAATTCTTGTATTTTAGTCTTCAGGTCACGACAAGTCCATTTGGTCAATTTACCAAGCCAATTCCGTTTGCATTTTCTATCAATGTGTCAAATTGTCAAGTGCAGATTTCTGAGTAGCCTACTTTGAGGTCTTGCTATTTGTACCTAGTTGAATGCCCTGCATAATTGAGTGTTCCCATGTGTTGCAAACTTTAAAGTATACCTTCCCATGGATTTCCAAACTCACACCAATCTACTTATCAACTTTGCTAGAGCATTTCCATTTTCAATTTATTAAAGTTTCACTGAATATGCAGAATTTAGAATTAAGTAGCCTACTTTGAGCTTTCACCTTTCGTACCTAGTTCAAGTTTTTGAAGAATTGAAAGTTGTTCTGCATTGAGAATAGGGAGATGTACCCTCCTAAATATTTTTAGGCCATGATGAATCCCTTTGCCCAGTTTTCCAATTTGATTTTGTTTGTAGTTTCTAACAATTTGGTGCAAATCTGTTGCATAGTTTAGTCAGAGGCCCTATTCATGATGTTATATTTTGATTGCTCATATCAAGAAAATTGTGCCCCTATATTGTAAACCAAATTTACTTCAAGTTTGGAAGGTTTTAGATCATGAGGGTTTTGTATGCACACTTCCCCAGATGCTTTTGATTTGCAGAAATCAATATTTCTCTTGTTTTCTTGTGTTGTATTTCCAAGTGGCTACTTTCAAGGGTCTACCAAATGTGACTAGTTGATAGTGATGAGTTGTCCTTATGAATTCATTTTCTCCATATAGCATACTTCCAATATCCAGAAGCTCGGGTTTTCAAGGGGCTGCTTGACTTGTCTTTAAAGTCAGAACCAGATGCATTTCATTGTTTTTTATAGGTGTCATGTCTCGATTACTTGATTTTGTTAGTTTCTAAGGCTAGTTCCTGAGGTCATTTGCTATTTGTATGGTCAATTTGTAGAGGTGAAAAAGATGTATGGTTGATGATCCTTTGTTGCATATGGAGGAAACTTCTAATGTTGATTACAATACATATTTCCAAGAAGTTGCAAAAATAAATAATGTTTCAAATACTTATGATGGTGACTATCTAAGTGAATCTTTGCCATACAAAGTTATAGCATAAATACTCTCTAAACTTGATCCTAGCTGCAATGATACTAATAGTGTTTTGAATGCTGAAGAGGATATGTGTGCTTTACCTTCTTATGAGGATCAAGAGGATGTTGAAACTTATGTTTCACAAGAGACTGATATGTTGGAAAATGTTGATTCATTTTTATGTGAGCATAGTGTAGCATGGGAATATAAGATCATTTGTGGAAGTAAATGCAAACCAGCATGTGAAAGTAAGAGTATCTTCATCAATTCTAAAAATAATCTTTTACATTTGCATGATACCAATGAGTTTGGTCTTAAGAATTTTGAAATGAATTTGGTATCAAAACTTAAGGAAAGAGGGATAGTAAATGAGGGTTTTCCTTATGAGATTTAATATGATACTATCTGGCATCTTTATCATGATATTATGAATGAAAATTAGAATGAAGATCAGTTATTTGGGTCTTTTCACTCAAAGGGTAAAGTGCTACATGATTGTGTTGTTGAAATCCCTTCATTTAATAATGATTCGCTTTTAGCATATGAATTGTTTGTGTAAAGAAACTCATACACATGATGAGAAACTTGAGGGTGATTGGTGTCTTTTTGCATCTCCTCTGGTTGAAGAATGGAGATTATTAACAGGCAGGGGACTCACACATCATGAGGGACCTGCCTGTGAGAAAGAGGACTTCCCCAATATGGCTAGCATTTTTTTTTGTTTTCTTTTTCGACACTCAGCAAATAGTGAATTTAAATGAAGGTTGAAACACTTCTCTAATGAGAATACACATTGGTAAACCTAAGAGTAAATTGTAGTAGGTAGCATGTACAAATTAATGGATTTTGCAAACATGAATTTGCAGGACACAGAAACACAGTCATATTGTGAGGGTATAAATTTCAATTCAACCGTTGGATCGGGTTAAATTTTGGGTATGTTGTCGAAAATCCAATGCTCTAGATTCTCACTAGAGAGATTTTCCAAATTCATCTTCATTCACAAGATATAGTCGACTAAGTACATCACTATCTAAACTACCTATAAAAGTCACAAAGAACATTTATCCCACATTTTCAAGGGGATGAGCTTTTCCATTGTTTATATACATCAACGCTTACATAATGAAATAAGTAAGAAGCCAAGAGACCATTTTGTGGGCCCCTTGGCTAGAAGACTCAGTGTGGTGGTGGACCTCATAATTTTGGGCGCTTAGATGGCAAAAGGATTTAAAAATTCAAAACTATATATCCCACATTCATTTAGAATGGGGGATTTAGGTGAATATATACAACTCCACTCACATAATGAAATAGAACAAAGAGATGGAGGCTCTACTCACATGAGCTTTTGAGTTTGCCTCAATTTCCATGTCGGTGGGCCCAGAATGAAGAAATTTTGTAGACAACCAATGTCAATGATGAGGTGGCCAAGGAGGACATGTGGCACCCAATCGTGAAGTCACAAGAAGATAACTGTCAAAGGAGAAAACCACCATGATCCAAAGATATCCGCTAGTCACCCAGTCTCCAAATCTTGGTAGTTAAGTGCTTGAAGTTTGGAGATTCAGAGACAATGCAGTCACCTAACCTCATGAAGTCTGGAAGTTAGTAGAAAATGTCTAGAGACTTAGATATAACTGCCAGTCACCAGATCTCCCTATTGGAAACTACAATTGAAGGAATTATTGTATTGTCATTGATGTCAAACCTTAATTGGTAAGACTATTGCTACTTAGGAAAGTACTATATCTATTTTGAGAAGGGAAAGAAAGGATGGTAACAATAGCACCTAGGGAAAGGTTGAGTTATCTTGATACTCCAAAGTGTACATGACTATGTTGTACAATGATGGGACAATGTATTGTTTATCTTAGTAAGATTGAGGACTAAATTGGTCAGCTTAACCAAGAAAAAATGAAGAAATCATGATTAAGCCAAGTTATGTTAGTGTCAAATGAGTTAGTGTATGCCGAGAAAAAAATCTAGTGTCAGCCAAGTATCAATTAACTACCGACGAAGATAATATATGCCTAGGAAAAGTTTTAGTAGTGACCGAGCATTTTACATGAAGACTGAGTGGATGATCACAGTATTGACCAAGCATCAACATTTTTATATTTGAAGAGAATTTAGATTTGGAGCTGACATTGTTGAATTCTTGGATTATGTAAAATGTGTTGATTTTATTTATTAATTGTATGGAAGCATTTAATGCTTTGTAAAACATTTTATTGTAAATTTTTATAAGATTTGAGATGATTCTAGAAGAGGAGATGAAGAACATGAAGTGAGTAGATTCAATGAATTTGACCTAACCCTAAGATCTAAGAAACAGATTAAGCGGCAAAAGATAAGTTAACCTAATAGAGAAAAGTATTAAGGGAACCTAAACAGTAGGTATGAGAAGGCATGGGTGAAGGAGATGATGGAATAATAGTAAGTTTTATTGATTTTATAAGAGAAAAGGCTAAAGGAGGAGTGTGGTGATTTCTTGAAGAAAAGTTCTGAGCATATCAGAGATGGAAATGGAAAAGTTTCAAAGTCAGTAAACCAGCATTCATGTATGGAATTGGATCTAATATTTGCAAAGTGAGTTGTATATTTTTCAGATCAATACTACTACTACTTTCTAACCATTGTAACAGTCAAAATCCTTTTAATAGAGGTTGACCTAACAGTCATATGTTAAATCTTTTGAACAAGGTTGCATTCTAATGGAGTGTATGTAAGTCCTATAACTAGGCTCACTTTTAACAGGGTGATTGAAATCCTTTAACCGGGTCACATCTGATAGTGTGTATTGTAACCTTTGACAGGGTTGGCTTTTAACCGAGCTCACTTCAGAAGAGTGAAAATAATAGTAGCATGTTACAAAGTGGTTTTTCCCATATTGGGTTTCCATTATAAATCCTAGTGTCAATACTTGTGTGAATATTTTGGTTTGAACATTTTTGTGTTTTACAAGTTAGTTATAGCTGGGTAGTGGACTGCAATGTTATATGTTTCTATTATTGAATCAGTGATGACCGAGTTTTTTATGGTTGCTTGATCTAATTTAAGGAAAAGTTTTTGAAGTTATTTTATACATCAGGACCTGAGAACAACTGATTCACCCACCCTCTCTATTTTTCTAAATCATATTAACAATTGGTATCAGAGCTATGTTGCTTATTGGTGTCTACAAAAAACAAGTTTAAAGGGACTTGAAGCAAATGATCAAGATGTATAAGAAGGAGGTACCGAAGCTGAACAAAGATAACTTCCCTGCATGACAAAGCTTGATGAAGCTGCATTTGGCCGATATTGGTGATTTTGCAAAATACTACATTGAGCATGACTATGTCACACCTGTTGCACCTTTAACTACCAAGGAAATGAGAGCCAAGCAAGAACATAATTAGGCAATGCTGGAAATTGCATCTGCCCTAAGCTATCCAGAATTTGAGGATATTAAGGACTTCACAACTGCTAAAGATATGTGGGACACTCTTGCAAAGATCTATGGTGGTGATCTATATGTGCTGAAAGCCAAAGTCAAGAGTCTTAGAGGTAAGTTTGATGAAATGAGAATGAATGAAGATGAAAACATTGCACAATATTGTGGTAGAATAAAAGAAGTTGTGAATGCTATTAGAGGAGAAAATGGAACTATTGATGATGAGACCATAATTGGAAAAGTGCTAAGAACCCTGCATCCTATATATGCTATTAAGATCTCAGCTATTCAGGAATCTAGATGTAACTCTACTAATGTGCTTACTTTAAAAGGGTTGATTGGTAAACTGTCTGCTTTCGAATTGTCTAACTATGATAATTTCACTATTGGTAGTATTGGAAATGTTGAATCTACTTTTAAGTCATAGTTAGTTCTGAATAAGCCAAAGAAAGAAAAAGAAAGATGCACCAGTGAAAGTGAAAGAGAAAGTGAAAGTGACAGTGACATTACTGATGAAGATCTTGAAGATCTAGAAGCTATTATGGCTAGAAGACTAGGAAGAGGAAAAGGAAAATATAATGGTAAACTCCCTATTATATGTTTTGCATGTAATAAAGTCGGTCATATTGCTGTAGATGTCTTGACAGGAAGGATAAAGATGAAGATAGAAATAGCAGACACAAAGATAGAAGATATGACAAAGGCTACTGAAGGTACAGAGACTACAAAGGAAATGGTAACAAATCTTGTTACATTGCTGAAGAAGAGACTGACAGTGATAGTAATGATTTTGAAATTGAGGTAGTCTATGTTGCAATGAAAGATGAATCTGATGAGGATGAGAAAACTACATTGATTTCCTATGTGAACAAGAATGACAAATGGATTATAGATAGTGGTTGTTCACATCACACGACTGGTGACAAAAATAATTTTGAGACCCTACATCATTATAAAGGTAAAAGTGTAACATTTGGTAATGATGCACCATGTCCTGTTAAAGGAAAAGGATTGATTAAACTGACTGATAAAATCTCTTGTGAAAATGCTTATTGGGTTGAAGGATTGAATTAGAATTTGCTAAGTATTGCTTAGCTCAATAGAACTAGCTACTGAGTATAATTTCATCACAAGAAAGCTAAGATATTTGATGCTACTAGTGAACTGATTGGAAGTGGTGAGAAAACTAGAGGTAATTTGTTCTATCTTGACCTATCTGAAAAAATATGTATGATTGCACAACTTGATGACATGTGGTTATAGCATAAGAGGCTATGACTTGTTAACTTTGACAATCTGGTAGAGATAAGTAAGAAGAAGAAAGCAAGAGGCCTACCTAGATTGAAGAAACCTGAGAATGTGATGTGCAAAGAATGCCAGTTAGGAAAAATGACTAAGTCAAGTTTCAAGAGCAAAACCTTTACTTCTAAACACATTTTAGATTTGGTTCATATTGACCTTTGTGGAGATATGGGTATACAAAGTTACTATGGAGCTAGATACTTTATCTTGTTTGTTGATGATCATACCAAGATGATGCATGTAATATTTCTAAAATAAAAATCTGATGCTTTTCAATTTTTTAAGTGGTATTTGGCAAAAGTTCAGAAGGAGACAGGTAGGAACCTGAAATGTCTTAGATCTGACCAAGGTGGAGAATTTACATCAAATGAATTCAATCTATTTTGCAATGATAGAGGAATCAAAAGATAGTTGTCTACACCAAGGACACCTCCACAGAATGGTATAGAAAAAAGAAGGAATAGATCTATTTTGGACTATGCAAGGACATTATTGATTGAAAAGAATGTGGCATAGAAATATTGGAAAGAAGCTATAAGTACAACTGTTTACACTCTTAACCAAGTATAGATCAAGAGAGATACAAATCTAAAACCCTATGAATTATGGTATGGGCATGCACTAAGTGTTAAATACTTTAGAATATTTGGAAGCAAGTGTTACTTATTGAAAGACAATAGGAATGGAAAGTTTGATGCCAAGAGTGATGAAGGCATATTCCTAGGCTACTCCACAAGAAGTAAATCTTATAAGTGTTTGAACTCTAACACTAACAAAATTGTGGAAAGTGTGAATGTAAAAATTGATGACTATGCAGAAAGAAATGAAGCTGATGGCAAAAAAGAACCAAAAGATTACAGATCTTTTGTGTACACTGAGGAAATAGAAGAGGTAGGTAATAGACTTGCACTTGATGCCGAGTCTTAGGCAAGAAATGTTGAGCATCAGGAAAATAGTGTCAAGAGAGAACAAGAACATGTCGTGCTACAAGACAATGCTATCGAGTATCAAGAAGAGTTTGCCGAGCATTCAGAGGCTGAATCTGACAATCTTGTTGGGGAACCTGATGAAATAGAGGAGAAAAATGCTAAACCTATTTTGGCAAAATATGTAAGAAGACATCACAAGCCTAAATAGATAATAGCAGATAATGTCACTAGAATTTAGACCATAAGAAAAACCATGGATCCAACATGCTTACTATGTGTGTTTGAACCTAAGATAACTAAAGAGGCATTAGAAAATGAAGACTAGATACAAGCAATGAATGAAGAAATTGACCAGATTGAGAAAAATGAAACCTTGACTCTGGTACCGAGACCTGCAGATAAGAATGTTATAGGAACAAAGTGGGTGTTTTGAAACAAGTTGAATGAAAAAGGTAAAATCACTAGGAACAAAGCTAGGCTGGTATGCAAAGGCTATGCACAAGAAGAAAGAATAGATTATGGGGAGACATTTGCCCCTGTAGCTAGATTGGAAGGAGTAAGAACTCTGCTTGCATATGTTGCTTATAAAGATTTCAAGGTATATCAAATGGATGTCAAGTCTGCATTTTTATATCGTATACTAGAAGAAGAAGTTTACATAGAACAACCAGAAGGTTTATTGATCCAAACAAAAGATAGATGGTATGCAAACTAAACAAAGCTTTTTATGGATTGAAACAAGCTCCCAGAGCATGGTATGAGAGGTTGCATAACTATTTGATGCAGATTGGATTTTCAAGAACAAATGACACAAGCAATCTGTACTTGAAGGATGAAGAAGGAAATGGTATTCTATTGGCCAAAATTTTTGTTGATGACATTATTTTTGGTGGACAAGATGCATTGTGTAAAATTTTTTCAAAAGAAATGCAAACTAAATTTGAAATGAGTATGTTTGGTGAGATCAAATTCTTTGTTGGTTTACAAGTATATCAGATGAAGAAAGAAATTTTTATTACACAGTCTAAGTATGTTAATGAAATACTAAAAACTTTTGGAATGGAAGATGCTAGACTAGTAGGAACTCCTATGGTTACTGGAAAAAAGTTATCTAAGAATGATGATGCTGTAGAAGTTAACCAAACTTTGTCTAGATCCATGATTGGAAAACTACAGTATGTTGTACATAGTAGACCATATATTGCACTAGCTATTATGATTGTGGCAAGATTCTCTGCCAATCCTAAGGAAATGCACATGATGGCAGTGAAAAGAATCATGAGATACTTGAAAGGAACTACTGACTATGGGTTATATTACAAGAAGAATGACAAATTCAAACTTAGAGTATACACTGATGTTGATTGGGCAAGAAATGTAGATGACAGAAATAGCACTAGTGGTGGAGCTTTCTTTCTTGGACAAAGATTAGTCTCCTAGACAAGCAAGAAACAAAATTGCATTTCCCAATCTATTGCTGAAGCTGAGTATGTTGTTGTAGTAAATTGTTCAAATTTAATATGGATAAAATAGTTGTTGATAGGCATGAAAGAAGAAATCACTGAACCTATTGTTATTTTCTATGACAACATAAGTGCCATCAATATTTCTAAGAATCCAATGATGCACACTAAGACCAAGCATATAGCAATCAAGTATCACTATTTGAGGGAATTGGTACAAGACAAGGAAGTCTGAATGGAATATGTGAATACAAAAGAACAATTGGTAGACATATTCACTAAAGTTTACCTAAAGAAGCTCATGAGTACTTGAGAAGTCAATTAGGGGTCCTTCCCCTAACTGAGGCTACCTAGTCAAGCTAGGAGCACTGCATCAAATATGCTATAGTAGACTAATTGACAAATTGATGCAGAAGATTGTCACACTTTAGGACTGTCCTAGAGCTATGAGGAAGAAGCAAAGACAACAAATCAGTAATAAGCAAGTTGATAGAGGGAGAAACACTGAGCTGTACAAATATATCTACATCTATTGGATGTAAGTTTTAGTTGCTGCTTTGGCATTTTTGTCAAAGAGGGGGATTGAATTGAAATGATATTATAACACATGAACTAAAGAGTAGGGATGATGAACAGAAATGAAAGATCAGGATAGAGCAAGATCTAGATACTTTTGACGGACATAGAAGCGAGATTTATAGATTTTGAATCAGAATGAAGCTAAGGATACTATAAATTTTCTCTCATGGACAGATAAGGTTTTGGATTGGTTGGTAATCCATGTGTTATTCAGGTGACATCATATGGTGTTGCCATCAATGCCAAAGAGGGAAATTGTTGGAAACTGTAATTGAAGAAATTGTTGTATTTCCATTGATGTCAAACCTTAACTAGTAAGATTGTTGCTACTTAGGAAAGTACTATATCTATTGTGAGAAGGGAAAGAAAGGATGGTAACAATAGCACCTAGGGAAAGGTTGAGTTATCTTGATACTGCAAAGTGTAATTCACTATGTTGTACAATGATGGGACAATGTATTGTTTATCTTAGTAAGATTGAGGACTAAACTGGTAGGCTTAACCAAGCAAAAATGAAGAAATCATGATTAAGCCAAGTTATGAAGATAGTATATGCCGAGGAAACATTTTTAGTAGTGACCGAGCATTTTACATGAAGATTGAGTGGATGATCACAGTATTGATTGAGCATCAACATTTTTATATTTGAAGTGAATTTAGATTTGGAGCCGACATTGTTGAATTCTTGGATTATGTAAAACATGTTGACTTTATTTATTAATTGTATGGGAGCATTTAATGCTTTGTAAAACATTTTATTATAAATCTTTATAAGATTTGAGATGATTCTAGAAGAGGAGATGAAGAACATGAAGTGGGTAGATTCAATGAATCTGACCTAACCCTAAGATCTACAAAGGAGATTAAGCAAAAAAAGATAAGTTAACCTAACAGAGAAAAGTATTAAGGGAACCTAAACAGTAGGTATGAGAAGGCATGGGTAAAGGAGATGCTAGAAGAACAATAAGTTTTATTGACTGTATAAGCGAAAAGGCTGAAGGAGGAGTGTGGTGATTGCTTGAAGAAAAGTTTTGAGAAGATCAGAGATGGAATTGGCAAAGTTTCAAAGTCAGTAAACCAACATTCATGTATGGAATTGGATTTGATATTTGCAAAGTGAGATGTATGTTTTTCAGATCAATACTACTGCTACTTTCTAACCATTGTAACAGTCAAAATCCTTTTAACAAAGGTTGACCTAATAGTCATATGTTAAATCCTTTGAACAAGGTTGCATTCTAATGGAGTGTATGTAAGTCATGTAACTAGCCTCACTTTTAATAGGGTGATTCAAATCCTTTAACCGAGTCATACTTGATAGTGTGTATTGTAACCTTTGACAGGGTTGGCTTTTAACTGAGCTCACTTCAGAAGAGTGAAAATAATAGTATCATGTTACAAAGTGTTTTTCCCCATATTGGGTTTCCACTATAAATCCTGGTGTCAATACTTGTGTGAAGGTTTTCGTTTGAACATTTCTCTATTTTATAAGTTAGTTACAGCTAGGTAGTGGAAAGCAGTGTTATATGTTTCGATTATTGAATCAGTGATGACCGATTTTGTTTTGGTTGCTGGATCTGATTTAAGAAAAAGTTTTTGAAGTTATTTTATACATCAGGACCTGAGAACAACTGATTCACCCCCACTCTCTGTTGTTCTAAATCATATTAACACTCCCAATGTTGATAGTTAGAGGTAGAGGATTCAGAGATCATGGGATTGCTTAGTCGCTAGGTCACCAGATGAAATATTCAAAGACTTGGAGACTTGGAGATTCAGAGACTACATCCTAGTTGCCAGAGGATCCAGATACTTAGAGACTCAGGCTTCTCATAAGGTCATTTGATGTAACCATGGTTAAGAAAATCATTTAGAGATTTGGAGACTAAAGGCATTTTGCAAGTCTCTAAAATAAACTATGGTTAAGAGATGGCTTCAGAGCTTTGGAGACTAACATAGTCTCCAAATCTCCAGATGAGCAAGGTTAAAGGTTGAGTTTGCAGAGCTAGTCTGACCATCCAATCAAAGCTCGACACTTGGTGAATTTTGGTAAAGTTTGAGGAAAAGCTAGAGTTAAAATGCATAAAAGATTTAAAATATGATATAGTTCAACTTAGAGATAAACTCAAATTTTTCAAATGACAGAGCTTGCTCAGAGTTTTAAAGCTTGCAGGTTCATTTTTTGCTCAAATATAGGAGTATAATATATTTTTGGAAATGCCAGAAGATCATAGATGTAATAGCTATAGATAAAATTTGATCTGACTAAGCTGATAAGAGCAGTAATCACTTCTTTATCCACGATCAGATTTTGGGGAGATTTTCCATTTTTAGACATGATTATTTTGATCTTATAGAGGGGAATGGGTCATTTCTATAGATCATATTTCAAGGGAGAGAGAAGGTGAATGAAATCAGATTTCAATGCAGACATGTGTTGATCAAGAAGGTATTTTAGGGTTTCTTCTTCTTCTATTTATCTTTTTCTCTTCTTAGTGTTAGGTGTTCCTGGTCTATTCATCTTGTTTTGTTTAAGGGATTTAGACTAGTTTTGCCCTTCTCTCAGGAGACTTTACAATGGGTTTCCAAATGATTTCAAACATATTTCTGCAAAGCAAATTTCTCAATTTTGTCTATGCTTTGAGCTTCCTATTATTAATGTATTGAAGCAAGATCATTTCAATAAAATACAATGCAGTTCTTGTTCTCTGTTGATTCTGTCTCTTTGCATTTTTGTTCTTTCTCTTGTATGTTTTATTTGTAAAGCATTTGAAAATATGCCAGCTACAAGGTAGTTTGTTTGATTATTTGTGATTTTCTCTCAATGAGAGAATTAAATTTCATAAATAGTTTCAGAGAGCAAACATTATTGAAGGATTTGATAGAACAATATAGAAGTGAGAAGATAGTTTGTAAGACACTCTATTTGGATTGCATACAGTCTGTAAGGCATTCTATAGTATTTTACTTGATTTGTGACATGTTGATTATATCTTCTGACTCTTAGCCCAAGAATAGGCATTGGTTAGGGTTTGTTGTCTAGCCTTTATTTAATCATCAAGCACCAATTTATCATTACCAGTACATTTTTGTTTTTAAGTTCATTACCTATTGAAAGGACTATATCTAGGTGATATAGTTCAGTTAGTTGATTCCTTAAAGAGAGAATCAAAAGGTTAGCCTTCCTTGAGTAATACTCAGAAAAAGAAGAAGGATGAATATCCTTATTCCACTGTTATATGTTGGAAACAATTATCTGAAGAAAATTGCTACTCAAATTATGTATTGTCTTTGATGTCACACAATGTCATAGTCCGCAACAATCAATACCTACCGAGCTCAGTCGGTCTACCTGGCATTAAAAATAATGTTTACCGAGTTCACTCGGTTATCAAAGAAAAATCAGCATGTACTGAGTTCACTCGGTTATCAAAGAAAAATCAGCGTTTACCGAGTTCACTCGGTTGTCAATGAAAAGTTAGCATTTACCGAGCTCACTCGGTTATCGAAGAAAAAGGATTATCAGTGTTTACCGAGTTCTCTCGGTCTCCAAAAGATTGTAGAAAATTTCATTATGGTCACCGAGCACTGTCGGCCCTTGAAAGATCTTTGCAAATAAAGTTTTCTTAATTCAGCCGACTGTTATACTAAGTAATGTCGATTTGACAAATCTAAAATCATATAAATAAAAGGTCAAATGTGAAAAACAAAGAATTTAAAAAAAAAGGAGAAGAAGATATATAGAAGAAAGATAGGAAAGGTGTGTGCGAAATTGTGAAGGATGACCAGATATCCTTGAGGAGCAGCAGAGATATATTCGATTAGGAAGGATCTCACTTATACAAAATAGAGATCTGTAATCAGCAAGGCAGTTGCATTATTATACAGGTCATTTTCATTGTTACCTTTTTATCATTGTAACAGTGAATTCTAAATCTCTTAACCAAGTTGGTTTAACAACCATATTGTAAATCCTCTAACAAGGTGACAATTCCATTGAATTGTTCTCAAGACCTCTTACCAGGCCACTCCTAGCAGGGTGATTAAATCCTCTAACAAGGTCACACCTAATAGTGTGTTTTGTAACGTTTTACCGGGTTGGCTTCTAACGGGGCATCACTTCAGAAAAGTGAAAATCAGTATCTAGATACATTGGTGGTTTTTCCCATATTGGGTTTCCACGTTAAAATTCTGTGTCTCTTGTGTTCTTAATAGTTATCTTAATCATATACAAGTGGTGATGAATATCTAAAAGATAATTTTACTAATACTTTCTGCATCTACCAAGTTACTACAATCTATTTACCGAGTGTTAAATAGATAATATTCATTAAGATATCCTAAGGGATCTGGAAAGAAATAATTGTGAAGTGTTTTATGGTTGAGTGATTCACCCCCCCCTCTCAGTCACTTCATCCATATTCCATCAATTGGTATCAGAGCTTTTGGTGCTTGTAGGAAGGGTTTCAAGGACCTAAGCTAAAGATCAGGATGTCTTACAAGAGAGAAATTCCAAAGCTCAATAGAGATAACTTTTCAGCATGGCAAGGTCTCATGAGACTTCATCTGGCTTCCATTGGTGATTCAAGATGCAAATACATTGATGAAGAATACACAGTTCCTACTGGCGCATTTACTATTTAAGACATTGCAGAGAAAAAGAATCATAACACCATGATGATAGACATTGCATCAGCTCTGAGCTATGAAGAATTTGATGAAATTAAAGAATGCACTACTGCATATGAAATGTGGATCACACTGAAGAAAATATATGGTGGTGATGCAAATGTGAAAAGAGCCAAAGCAGAAAGCCTAAGAGGACAGTTTGACAAGATGAATATCAAAGAAGATGAAAACATTGCAAAATATGTTGAAAGGATCAAAGCAAGTGTTAGTGCAATTAGAGCTTCTGGAGGAACAATCTCTGATGAAATTGTTATAAGCAAGGTACTTAGAACATTACTCCCTCTCTATGCAATAAGAGTATCAGCTATTCAAGAAAGAAGATGTGAAACAAACCACAATATAACTTTGGATGCTTTACTTGGAAGATTGATAGCCTTTGAATTAGACAACTATGACAACTATGTTCCAATTTCCAAAAATATTGAGTTAGCATTTGAGGCCAAGGTTTCACTAAGAAAGAACAAGAAAATAAAAGAAGTTCAGTCAGAAAGTGAAGAAGTATCAGAAGAAAGTTCTGATAGTGATCTTGAAATTGTAGAAGCACTACTTGCAAAGAAGTACTCTAAAGGGAAAGGTAAATATAAAGGTAAAACTCCTTTAATCTATTTTTCATGTGAAGAAATTGGACATATTGCAGCTAGGTGCCCAAACAAGTAGGCCAAGGAAGAGAAGAGAGGTCACAAGTACTATGGCAAAAAGAATTTCAAATCATTCAAGGATAAAGGTAAGAAAACATGTTTTATGGCTAAAGATTCTGATGATAGTGAAGAAGAAATTGTCTTTATTGCTATAAAAGATGAATCTGATGATGATGAAGATAAGATGGCACTTATTTCTCATATAAGCAAAGATGATATATGGATAATAGACAGTGGATGTTCACATCACATGACTTGTGACAAGACAAAATTTGAATACATAGAAGACTGTGATAGTGGCAATGTAAGATTTGGAAACAATGAACCTTGTTGTATAAAGGGAAAAGGAAGAATCTCATTAACCAAAGAACTCATATGTGATAATGCTTCTTGGGTTGAAGGACTAAAACATAATCTTCTAAGTGTAGCACAGCTAATCAACACTGGTTTCAAGGTTGAATTCATGAATAGTCAAGCAAGACTGCTAGATGGAAAAGGAAAACTCATTGGATCAGGAAAACAAACAAAAGGTAACTTATTTTATCTTGATCTCAGTGAATATTCATGTTTTATTGCTCAAATTGAAGAAAGTTGGCTATGGCACAAAAGGTTATGTCATGTGAATTTTGATAACATGATGAAAATAAGCAAATTCAAGAAGGTAAGAGGCATTCCTACTTTGAAGAAACCTGATACTGGTCTATGTAAGAATTGTCAGATTGGCAAAATGAGTAAGACTAGTTTTAAGAGTAAGAACTATCAGTCTAAAGAGATTTTGGAAATTGTGCATACTAATTTATGTGGACCTATTGGAATAGAAAGCTATACTGGAGATAAATTCTTTATTCTTTTCGTTGATGATTATTCTAGAATGATGACTGTTATGTATTTAAGAGAAAAGTTAGAAGCATTTGAAAAGTTCAAATGGTACTTGGCAAGAGTGGAAAAGGAAACAGGGAAAAGATTGAAATGCTTAAGATCAGACAGAGGTGGTGAATTCATCTCCCATGAATTTAACAACTTTTGCATTGAAAGAGGAATCAAAGGACAGGTATCAGCTCCTAGAACTCCTGAGCAGAATGGAATAGCAGAAAGAAGAAACAGATCTATTATGGATTGTGCAAGGACTTTAATGATAGAAAAGAACATCGCCATAAAGTACTGGAAGGAAGCTATCAACACTGTAGTTCATACCTTGAACCGAGTACAATTGAAGAAAGACACATTCAAAACTCCTTATGAGTTATGGTATGGCTATAAACCCAATGTAAGTTACATGAAAGTATTTGGTAGCAAGTGTTATATCTTAAAAGAATCCAAAAGAAATAAATTTGATGTGAAAAGTGATGAAGGAATATTCCTAGGATATTCTAGCAAAAGTAAGGCATACAAATGTGTGAACTTGTCTACTCACAAAGTCATAGAAAGTATACATGTAAAATTTGATGAGTTTGCAGAAAAGACTGAAGAAGAAAACAAAAGGGAACCTGAAAACTACAGGAGATTCATTTACATTGAACCTGAAACATTGCCAGACACAACTATCAATGAGGAAACTATATCTACCGAGCCTAGCACAGTAACTGAGTCACAGGAAGAAGTTCAAACCGAGTCACAGGAAGAAGTTCAAACTGAGTCACAGGAAGAAATTCAAACCGAGTCTCAGCCTGAAGTTACCAAGCAAATATCTACCGAGCCAGAGCAACCTGAAGAAGAGATCCTAGAAGACAACAACATGACTCATTCAAAAAGCAAGGAACCTATACTAGCCAAATATGTCAGAAGGCATCATACACCAGATCAAATTATTGGAAACAAATCAGATGGTACTATGACAAGAAGTAAGCTAAAAGGTACATGTCTGCTTACTAATTTTGAACCTAGAAATATCAAAGATGCATTGAAAAATGAAATTTGGATTGAAGCAATGAATGAAGAATTAGAACAAATACAAAAGAACAAAACATGGACTCTTGTACCTAGACCTAAAGATAAGAATGTAATTGGAACAAAATGGGTATTCAGGAATAAGCTGAATGAAGACGGTCAAGTATCTAGAAATAAAGCTAGATTGGTATGTAAAGGTTATTCTCAAGAAGAAGGTATAGATTATGGTGAAACTTTTGCTCCTGTTGCAAGATTAGAAGGTGTAAGAACTCTACTTGCTTATGCAGCACATAAAGGATTTAAGGTATATCAGATGGATATAAAATCTGCATTTCTCAATGGAATTCTTGATGAAGAAGTCTACATTGAACAACCTGAAGGTTTTGTTGATCCAGATAAAAAGGACATGGTCTGCAAGTTACACAAAGCATTGTATGGTTTGAAACAAGCTCCTAGAGCATGGGATGAAAGACTCCATAACTATCTGATTTAGATTAATTTCAAAAGAGCCAATGATAACAGCAATCTGTATATTAAAGGACCAGATGACAAAATTGTATTGGCAGAAATATTTGTAGATGATACTATATTTATAGGGAATGATGATCAGTGCAAAGAATTTTCAGAGCAAATGAACAAAGAATTTGAAATATCTATGTTTGGTTTAATAAAATTCTTTGTTGGTCTTCAAATTCAGCAAAGCAAGAATGGTACATACATTACTCAATCTAAATACATTAAGGAAATACTTAAGAAGTTTGGTATGGAAGATTCAAAACCAGTTGGTACACCCATGTGTACTGGACTAAAACTTACCAAAAATGATGATTCAAAAGAAGTAGATCAGACCTTATACCGATCTATGATTGGAAAATTGCAGTATGTAGTACATACAAGACCTAATATTGCCTTAGAAGTCAGTATAGTAGCAAGATTCTCAGCAAAACCTAAGGAAAATCATATGATGGCAATCAAAAGAATCTTAAGGTACTTAAGAGGAACTAAAGAATATGGTTTGTGGTATAAATTTGGAGGAAATCTAGACTTAAAAGTGTTTACTGATGTTGATTGGGCAGGGAACATTGATGACAGAAAAAGTACAAGTGGTGGAGCATTTTTTCTTGGAAAAAGACTGGTATCCTGGACCAGTAAAAAGCAAAATTGCACATCTCAATCCACAGCTGACGCAGAATATGTTGCTTCTGTAGTAAATTGTTCAAATATTGTTTGGTTTAAACAGTTATTACAAGGTATGAAGGTTGAGATCAAAGAACTAGTTGTTATATTTTTTGACAATACTAGTGCAATAAACATTTCAAAGAATCCAGTAATGCATTCCAAAACCAAGCACATTGCTATTAAATATCACTTTGTCAGAGAATTGGTGCAGGACAAGGAAATCAGATTAGAATATATTCATACAAAAGAGCAGATTGTAGACATTTTCACCAAACCATTACCCAAGGATGCATTTGTGTATCTAAGAGGTAAGTTAGGGGTCATTCCCCTATCTGAGGCTCACTAAATATAGTTTTAGTGATGCATCAACTAGAACATGATTGAAAATCAACAAGTTGATGCAGCATATTCAAGGAATCATTGCATATGAAGCAGTACTTGAGGTACATTAGTTTACACCGGTAATATGTGAGTTGTCTTTGGCATGTGTTGTCAAAGAGGGAGAGTCTTTGCTATGTCTTTGCTATTACTTCAAGAAATTTTCAATAGTCAGAAGGAAGAGTTTTTAAGAAAAAGGAAGTTTGCTGACAGAGGGAGATTTGAATCTAAACCGAGCTAATCCTTTCAAAATTTATTATGCTATGACATATTGTGTTGCCATCAATGCCAAAGAGGGAGATTGTTGGAAACAATTGTCTAAAGAAAATTGCTACTCAAATTATGTATTGTCTTTGATGTCACACAATGTCATAGTCCGCAACAATCAGTACCTACCGAGCTCAGTCGGTCTACCTGGCATTAAAAATAATGTTTATCAAGTTCACTCGGTTATCAAAGAAAAATCAGCATGTACCAAGTTCACTCGGTTATCAAAGAAAAATTAGCATTTACCGAGTTCACTCGGTTGTCAAAGAAAAGTTAGCATTTACCGAGCTCACTCGGTTATCGAAGAAAAAGGATTATCAGTGTTTACCGAGTTCTCTCGGTCTCCAAAAGATTGTAGAAAATTTCATTATGGTCACCGAGCACTATCGGCCCTTGAAGGATCTTTGCAAATAAAGTTTTCTTAATTCAGCCGACTGTTATACTAAGTAATGTCGATTTGCCAAATCTAAAATCATATAAATAAAAGGTCAAATGTGAAAAACAAAGAATAAAAAAAAAAAAGGAGAAGAAGATATATAGAAGAAAGACAGGAAAGGTGTGTGCGAAATTGTGAAGGATGACCAGATATCCTTGAGGAGCAGTAGATATATATTCGATCAGGAAGGATCTCACGTATATAGAACAGAGATCTGTAATCAGCAAGGCAGTTGCATTATTATACAAGTCATTTTCATTGTTACCTTTTTATCATTGTAACAGTGAATTCTAAATCTCTTAACCGAGTTGGTTTAACAACCATATTGTAAATCCTCTAACAAGGTGACAATTCCATTGAATTGTTCTCAAGACCTCTTACCAGGCCACTCCTAGTAGGGTGATTAAATCCTCTAACAAGGTCACACCTAACAGTGTGTTTTGTAACCTTTTACTGGGTTGGCTTCTAACCGGGCATCACTTCAAAAAAGTGAAAATCAGTATCTAGATACATTGGTGGTTTTTCCCATATTGGGTTTCCACATTAAAATTCTATGTCTCTTGTGTTCTTAATAGTTATCTTAATCATATACAAGTGGTGATGAATATCTAAAAGATAATTTTACTAATACTTTCTGCATCTACCAAGTTACTGCAATCTATTTACTGAGTGTTAAACAGATAATATTCATTAAGATATCCTAAGGGATTTGGAAAGAAATAATTGTGAAGTGTTTTATGGTTGACTGATTCACCCCCCCCCTCTCAGTCACTTCATCCATATTCCATCATTATATGCTATTACATTTATAGTTTCCCTTTTCATGCTTTGTACCAGGATATTCTCAGCTATCTATAGAGTGATCTTTTGTTGAAGTATTTTGAAGTATAAGTAGCATAACAGTAAAGACCTAATCCACGATTTGAAATTTTACTTGAAACATAGTAAATCATCTCAGGCAACACCTGCCTGAGTCCTGTGGAGCTCGAAGCAGAAGGAGGATCTTATCCAATACTCATTAATTAGACTATTTCTTGAAAACTTGGAGCCCTTTAAACTAAGAATCAAGCATACATATTTTCCAAGTTTGATGCCACAAGAAAAAACTCTAACAGATGCATCCAATACATACTCATCAACCTTGTCTTTCTTTATTTCTGACCAAATCAAGCTCGCGTCCTATGAAGCTTTCACAAAAGTGACTTCTCCTTCAGGATCCAAAAGTAGTTCTTTTGGCATTTTAGGGCCTTGCTGACCTTGCATCCTTTATCTAAAGAACTTTTATATATGTCTAGCGTTGTTGAAAGAGTGAAAAATGACTAGAGGCCTTATATTCCTCGACGCATTAACATGGGTCACCATCTTACATTGTTTAGCTGAGTGACCATTATAGTTAAATATCTAACATGTAACATTATGAGAGCTTCTTACATTTGATTGATTCTAATTTCTTTGATTATGAGTCATCTTCTTTTGGCTTGTCTTGCAATTCATAGCTCTATGACCAAATGTATTGCATGACTAACAATAACCATTGAAAGGTCTTACCTCTGTACAGTTCCTGGCTATGTGTCCATGCTTGTTACATGCATAACAAGTGTGGTCTATAGGCTTGTGCTCATTCTTAGGTGGTTTAGTATGATCCTTGGTCTAACTTCTAGTCTCTTTACCATCTGAGGTTCCTTCTGGTGCTTTCATTCTTGCTCGCATGTTATCAATCTGATTTTGTGCTTCATTGTATCCAATGCAGCTAGTACCTTCTTTAGCTCTTCTTGCATATAACTGAGATTCTATTAAATTAGAACTGGTGTGTAATTTATCAATGTGATTCTTAGCCTCTTTCAATTCAGATTCCAAGCTTTCCTTGTTGTTTCTTAGCTCTAAGATTTCCATGTTTTCTTGCCTCAATTCTTCATTCAATAGAAGGTTCTCTTTGACCTGTTCATCATAGACTTCCTGATTGGTAGTCAGCTTATCATCAAATTCTTCAAGTTGTTCTTTTAAGGATTTATTTTATTCATTTAGCTTCTTGACCATTGTCCCTAGATCACTAGTAGATCATTATTTCAAATCTTTCCTTATCATTTTGATGACTAATTGAGCATCACTAAGTTTTTCCCTTAGTTCTTCAGTTTCTCTTTCAGATTTGTCTAGGTCTTCAAGAGCAGCTTACATATTTCTTTTCAGATGTTTCATTTCAAATTTTTCCATGATCTCCTCAAGTGGTTAAACTTATTTTCTAAGGACCAAAGCTCTGATACCAATTGTTAGGAATGGGAACACTGAGAGGGGGGGTGAATCAGTGTTCACTATATATTTATGTTTTTGCTTTATCTTTAAACTGAACTTAAATGCTTAAGTATTGAAATGAACATCCACATAAACATGAAACATGAAATCAACACATAACACCAATATGGTTATGGGGAAACCAAAATAGGTAAAAACCCCAGTGGGAATTGACACCCACTAATATTCTATACTAGTGTTTAGTGATCCTTGTTAGAAGATCTGTAACCCTGTTAGGATTTGCTTTACAATGTATTAAGTATAGTAGACCTTGTTAAGGGTTAGACACTATTAGGAGTGTTTTACAATAGTCCCTATTAGGGCAATGGATGCATTTTCCTAGAGCTCACTTCTCAAGTGGTGAAGGCTACAACCTTCTGATCTCAAATACACACTATATCCATTGGATGAACTGTCACTGTGACACTTCTTGTCAGATTAGTTCCTTTGATGTGCTAATGCTTTGACCTCTTTCAAAGCTCTAATACATCTTATAGAATCTACACACACTTCTTCTCTACTTATCATAACTCTATATCAACTTCTATGCTAATTACAATGGGCGCATCTCATATTTCTGTGTGCATACAAAATAAACAACTAGGTCATCCCTTAAACCTATTACATACAACGCTTCCAAATGAATTAGCTTAAGTGTGTTTACAATCAAACATATATACATTTTGGAAACCTAATTATAATAGGTGCATATCCTTTACATCATTATAATATAGCCACAACTCAAAATGATAATAGTCAGTTGCTTACTCTATTCTTCACTGGCACACACTGGCTATGCAACTTCAACTACCTGTATCTTTCCCATACTTGCATATCTGATCATGCACTCACAAACTAAGCATGAATATAGTCTAACCAACTTAACATCTAGGTCATACACCATAATTATGTCGTACGCATGTGTGTTGATGCTCTGAGCTGTAGGAACTCTATACACTATCTAGTCTTCAACACTGAACTGATTTCTGATCTACTCGTCAAGTGCGTTGACTCCAAACTACTATATGACTTTATTTCCATAATGATAACACTATATCAAGTCATATACATCAGTATAGCCAACTTTCCAGCAAATCTATCACTTGTAATAACACAGGATTACCACTCGACAAAGATGTATCTTTTGTTGCCTCGGCTTGAATTTCTTCCTCAGTCAATACATGATTTTTTACTAGGGTATCCTCAATTATGTCAACAATGGTTATTTTAGTTATCATCTCACATTTCTCAATCTTTAGATCTTCTTCCTCCTAAATGTGAGGTTCACTAACATCCTCTTTATTGTTTATCTCATCTCCCTTAGATGTGCTAGCTTCCTGTTGTGTTGTTTTATCAATTAAGAGACCAAAAATGATCTTCCATACCTTGAGACTTTGTTGAACAACATCTTCAACCTTGTGTTGAAGGATAGAGTATGCCCTAAGATTGGGAATGAATCTATTCTTGTACTGCTCCTTGAATTGATGAATGTTAGTAGGGGATAGGTCTAGTGTGACTTGGGCTAGTGTGCTTTCCCTAATTTTCTTCTTAGTCATAAGAGAATATTTCCATTTTTGTGCTATCCACTGGTATAGCTCATTAGGAATAAAATTCACCATTTGAATTGGTACCATCTTGAATGTGCAGAGCATCTCAAGCATTTCTTCTTTGACTTTTTCCTTGTCCTCTATACTCATCTTTTCAAATTTTACTTTCTTGAAGCCTGCTATGCCAGCAGAGCTCTTGATGTTGTGACATATTTCATCCAAAGTCAGTATTTTTCTCTATAGTGGTGCCTTTTTCTTGGTTTCCTAATCACTTTCAATTTCCTCATCATCTTTCTCCAAAATAAGTTTTCTTCTCAGATTCTTCCTCAACTTGCTCAACACTACCTTAGGTTGATTAATTTTTTTATTCCCTGATGTAGAGGTTTTCTTTTGAGGCTCGTCAGCTACAATTGTAGATATTTCCCTAGTTCTTTTCCTAAGTACTGATGAGGAGATAAGCTTAGGTTTTGGCATTTTTTTAATCATAGGCTCGATAACTGGTGCCTTCTTTCCTTTCTTCTCTACTACTTTTTCCTCCTCTTCAGTTTCACTAGACTCACTTGATTTATCTTCTCCTAATCCTTGAGTCAGTTCTAGAGGTGAACCTACCTCTCTTTTGTTAGGAATGGCAACACTGGGGGGGTGAATCAGTGTTCACTATAGTTTAACTTTTAAATTTTACTCTTGAAACTCAACTTAAATTCTTAAGTACTAAAATGAACATGAACATAAACAAGAAACATGAACTCAACACATAACACCAATATGGTTACAAGAAAACCCAAATAGGTAAAAACCCCAGTGGGAATTGACACCCACTAATAAACTGCACAAGTGTTTTATGATCCTTGTTAGAAGATCCTTAACCCTGTTAGGATTTATCTTTACAATGCATTTAGTAGAATGACCTTGTCAAGGGTCAGACCTTGTTAGGAGTATTTTACAATTAACCCTGTTATGGGTGGAGACACACTATCCTAGAGATCACTCCTCAAGTGGTGAAGGCTACAACCTTCTAATCTCAAATACACACTATATGTGTTGGATGAACTGGCACTGTGACACTACTTGTTAGATCAGTTCCTTTGATGCATTGATGCTTTGAACTCTTGCAAAGATCTAATACATCTTAACAACTCTTCACACACTTCTTCTCTCCTTATCTCAACTCTATAACAACTTTCATGCCAATTACAAAGGGCGCATCTCATATTTATATGTGCTACCAAAACAATTAACTAGGTCAGCCTATAACTAATTACATACAACACTTCCAATTGAATTGGCTCAAGCATGTTTACAAAAAAATTTAATTACATGTCTACAACATAATTACAATAGGTGCATAACCTTTACAAAACAATATTATATTCGCTAATCAAATTACCAATAGTTGGCTACATACATTGTTTTGTTCTGGCATTCACTGTCTGTGTAACTTTAACTATCTATATCTATGTCATCCTGAATCTTCAAATCATGTGCTCTTAGACCAAGAATGAATATAATCTTACCATCTTATCTTCTAGGGCACATACTATAACTGAGTCATATGCATGTTTGTTGATGCTGTGACCTACTGGTGCTCTGCTAACTATCTAATCTTTTGTACTTAGCCAATTTTTTATCTTCTAATGATGTGCACTAACTCCAAAATAATATATGACTTTGTTTCCATAATGACAACACTATATTAAGTCATATACAATAGTATAGTCAACTTGCCAAAAATCTCCCCCTTTGTCATTGATGGCAACAAAAGAATATGGAAAAGTTACTATTTGTCCTCTTATACAAAAAAATCTAACTTATATCTCTCTTAGTCTTATTACTATACACATCTTCTTTACATATTTATAACTCCATATTCTATACATAATCCCCCTCTGACATTAATGAAAAAGGTGCAAAAAATTGAATCTCTATAAGTACTTATAGGGAAAGTACATCTGGATATGCTATCTGCAACTTTTGGATCTCTTGTTTCCAGAATGCAATTAGTGCATTGACTATTTGGAGATGGGAACATAATGCATAAGTTAGCTTCTCCATCTTCTCCAAATCTAAGCTAGGACCTTGATCATATTTCACCATGGTGGCATCGATCTCCTTGATATTCTAATTTAGCACATCTAGGGAGGGTGCAAGAGCATTCCTGAGCTATGTTTGCCTTGCCCTTATCTTGGACATCTCCTTCTCAGCTTCTTCAATCTTGTCTAATTGTCCTTGGTAGATATTATTGCACATGTTTACATCAATGGAGGGGTCTTCTACTAATTTTCTTACTTTTTCTATCATTGTTTCTGCCTCTTGTATCTTCTTGAGATGATCATTAGTCATCTTATCTTGGTCTATACAATATGAAATGATCTTGTTGACATTTGCTGCAAACTCTTTTAAGGATGCTTGACAAACCTTGAGTGAACTTAGGTCAAGTGCAAAGTTACTGACCAATTCACTGAGCCTCTTCTTCATATACTTTTCATCTACAACTAGGGATGCATATTCTTCCAAGCTAGAAAATTTTGTCTTAAAATTTGAAAGAATTGTGCTCACATCATCCACTGAATGAACCTTAGACACTTTCTTTTCTGAAGGTAGTAGGTTGTTCAAGATGTTCACTGACTCAAAAAATAGGGGATTCATTATTACTTGTTTCTCTTTGGCCTTCTCCATAGCTAAGACTCTGATCTTGATCAGGTCTTCTTCTCCCCAAGAATCCAGACTAGTGGTGTCTGGTGTCAATCTTGACAACAATGATATAGAAGAAGTGATAGGAGTGCTATCCACTACTTCTTGCTTTACTCTGATTGTCATTTCAACAAATGGCTCATCTATTGGTTCATTTCCTTTTACCTCTACTTCTCCTTTCTCTTTTTTTTCTTCCTTTCCTTTTCCTTCTTCTTTTTCTATCTCTTTTTATGTTTCTTCTATCATATCCTTGATTAGTACTTCTTATTGATTAGGAGGAGTGTTACCACATAGATTCTCAGCCTCTTGATTTCTTACAAAATTTTCTTCAAACTTATTCAAATCAATATCTGAGGCCACCATTGAAATCTCAACATTGTCAATAAAAATTGTATCATCCATATGTTCTTCTGCCATGGGTGCAGGCTTCTCTGCCTCTATGGGTGCTACAACTGTAGGCACTAAATCCTAAGGACCTATATTATCTAAATTGATGGTCTCTGACTCTTTTTCCTTATCATTAGATGTTTGAGTGATGGGTGTGGATGAAGGTTGCATGTGTTATTCTAAGAATACCTTTTCAAAGGCTTTTTATGTTTCTTTTGTCACCAGATCATAATCTTTGTTCATGATGTGTAATGTTCTCATCTTTGTCCTTAAGTGCAATTTTACCAAATTTAGTAATAGTTTCTTTTCTTCAAAAGAACATACTAGAAGATTGTAATCCAGTGTTTTTTCTTTGATTCTAAAATCTTCTTCAGTGGCTTGTCTCTTCAAGGTATCCAAAATTTCCCATACCTTATCTGGGATAGCTGTCTTCAATTCAAGAACTATTTTCTTGAATTTTATCATGTGTTTGATCAATATCTCATGAATCTCAGACTTATCAATTTCATGTTATCTATCATAAAACTTGGCTATCTAATCTAGCCTTCCTTCTTCTACTACTCTAGTCCTTAACACTTGAATACTAGGTAGAAATTGTACTTCTAGAGGTGGTTGCACATTTTTCACTCTACTTCTTGTGGCTCTAGCTGAAGGGTGGATTGTAGAAATTTGTTTTCTTCTCTTAGGAATCTTGAGAGATGCATATGTGGTCTCAATGTCAACTATACTAGTCGGCGCATGAGTGGTAACATCAGTTTTGTCTTGTTTATCCTTTTGATAATTAGTCTTCTCAATCTTGATCTTCTTCAACTTAGGATCATTAGACTTTTCTTCTACTATGGATGCGCTCTCAATCCCCAAAGAAATCTTTTCTTGTCTTTCTTTTTCAAGGTCTTCTTGTGTTACTCCATGAATTCTAAGGATCTTAGAAGTAAGCTTAGCTACTTTTGTTTTAGTTGATGCATTGTTCAAAACAACATCAACTTCTCTTATTTTCTCTTCATAAGTCCCCCATCTTAGTTCATCAGGGTCCGTAGGTGTTGATAATAGTACTTGAGCATATGCCTCTAGGATTGGCTCCTCAACCTCATATCCAAGTGGATGAATCCACTTTTTCCTTAGTTCAACTGCTTCCATACATGTTGTATCAATCTCTACCATAAAGAAAATTATATCTTTTTATTTTTCAACAATGCTTTCTGGAATCCTGTATCTCATTTGCATTTTGGCCCTAAATGTCTTCAATTCTAGTGTCATGTAGTCCTTTAGTGTACTCTCAGTAGTTTCCTTGAATGATATCTGTGGCATTGTAGGCATACTCTTCTCCAAATACAAATCTGACACCTTTCCAACAATGTGGAAGTACATGTATATGATCAAAGACCCAAACCTAAATATTTTGGTCTTGTCATGTTTAATGGCTTTGATGTTGTCTATCAGTTTTGTGCACAGGATCTCACATAGATTAAATTCTCCATTTTCCCTCACAAGTCTTATTGCTACAAGAATTGTGGCCACTGACACACTGTTCACTCTACTAGTGTGTTGAAACCTATACCTTAGTATCATAGACATCAATTTGATGTCATTTTCCTCTATAGGATCTATAGTCATTCCGCACCTATCACTTCTTGATTTTCATGTTTTCTCAAAAAATTTCTAACATCCTTGCCCATTGGGAGAATAGCACCTATCCTTGAGAGGCCTATCATTTCATGTATTAGATCTCATGTTATTCTGACTGACACTTCACCTATCTAGAATAGGTCATCATGAATCCTTCTAAGTAGAATCTTTATCCATTCAGACTCATAGAACTCATATGTAGTAGCATATTCAATTATCGAGTGGTTTTAAAACTATTCATAATCATCCAGGAAGGTTTTATCTAGTTTCATCATGGTTTCTAAGTGTGCTCTTATCCTATCAAGTCCTACTAGTTCCTTCTTACAATATATGTATGCATGGATGTCTTCAACATGCATAACACCCATAGGAGTGTGGGGGAATGCTCCTTCTAGGTCATCCAATGTAGATTTGAACGGGTGCCTCTTAAACACATATCTTTTCTTCTCTGCAACATCAAATACAATAGGAGTAGCCATCACTTACTTGTATATCACTTTCCTAATGGTTTCCAAGAAATTATGAATCGACGTGATGGAGTAGGGCTTCTGCAACTGATCAAACACACTACTTCGCTAGTGAATCAAACTACAATACTTCACAATCAACTGCTAGGGCTTCTGTGCTCTTTAATCACTCTAAACTTGAATGCAATGAATGATCTATAAGCTTTTGTGTACTTTAAAGTAAAAATTCCACCATTAATGCTTGCCGCGTAAACCAGACTTTCATTGAAAATATCCAAATTTCATTATGCTATCAATCTGCTCGTGTGCTCTTGCACATATTTTTTCTACTAGTCTCCAAAAGGTTAAATCCATAGGCACATTCTTTGAGGGTGAGTATAATGACCGCGCAGGGGTTTAGAGCTAAACTAGCTCCCCCTATGAGCTTGAAGGCCATTCATCTAGATGTAGATGGTGTGTCCACTGTGGATGCATCCAATACATTCTCATCAACCTTATCCTTCTTTACCTCTGACCAAATCAAGGTCACATCTTTTGAAGCTTTCAAAAACTTGACTTCTCCTTCAGTATCTAGTATTGATTCTTCTAGCTTTTTAGGGATTTCTTGACTTTGAGATCTATCCAGCCTTGTTAGATGAGTGCAAAATAACTAGAGGCCTTAAATTTCTTGGAGCATTGACATGGGTTACCATATCTAACATGTAATATTCTGAGAACTTCTTACATTTGGCTGATTCTGATTTCTTTGATTATGCTGAGTCTTGTTCTTCTGACTTGTCTTACAATTCATAGCTCTATGACTAAATTTATTGCATGAATAATAGTAACCATTGAAAGGTCTTACCTCTTTACAGTTCCTTGCTGTATGTCCATGCTTGTTACATGCATAACAAGTTCGGTTGACTATCTTATGCTCATCTTTGGAAGCTTCAATATTATCTTTAGTCTAATTTTTAGTCTCCTTAGCATCTGTGGTGTCTTCTGGTGCTTTCATTCTTGCTCGCATGTTGTCAATATGATTTTGTGCTTCATTTAATCCAATGCCACTGGTATCTCCTTTAAGCTTCTGAGCATACAATTGAGATTCAATCAGATTCTTGCTTGTGTGTAATTTATCAATGTGATTCTTATCCTCTTTTAATTCAAATTCCAAGCTTTCTTTTTTGTTTCTTAGCTCCAAGATTTCAATTATTTCTTGCCTCAATTCTTCATTTAGTTGAAGGTTCTCTTTGATCTGTTCATCATAGACTTCCTGATTGTTAGTTAGCTTGTCATCCAATTCTTCAATCTAATCTTTCAGAGATGTGTTCTCTTCATTTAGCTTTTTGATCATGACCCCTAAATCACTGGTAGAGAATTCTTTTAAATCTTTCCATAGTATTTTGATGACTGCTTGAGCATCACTGACTTTTTATTTTAGCTCTTCAATTTCTTTTTTAGATCTATCCAGGTCTTCAAGAGAAGCTTCAAGATTTCTTTTCAGATGTTTCATTTCTATCTTGTCCATGATCTCCTCAACTGGTTAAACTTCTTTGCTAAGGACCAGATCTCTAATACCAATTGTTAGGAATGGGAACATTGAGAGGTGGAAAGGGGGGGGGGGGTGAATCAATGTTCACTATAGTTTAAATTTTTACTTTTACTCTTGAAACTCAACTTGAATGCTTCAGTACTAAAATGAACATTAACATAAACAAGAAACATGAAATCAACACATAACACCAATATGGTTATGGGGAAACCCAAATAGGTAAAAACCCTGGTGGGAATTGACACCCACTAATAATCTGCACTAGTGTTTTATGATCCATGTTAGAAGATCCTTAACCCTGTTAGGAGTTTTCTTTACAATGCATTTAGTACAGTGACCTTGTCGAGGGTCGGACCCTGTTAGGATTATTTTATAATTAACCCTATTATAGGTGGGGACACACTATCTTAGAGCTCACTACTCAAGTGGTGAAGCCTACAACCTTATGATCTCAGATACACACTATATTTGCTAGATGAACTGGCACTTTGACACTGCTTTTCAGATCAGTTCCTTTGATGCGCTGATGATTTGACCTCTTGCAAATCTCTAATACATCTTAACAACTCTTCACACACTTCTTCTCTACTTATCTCAACTCTATAACACCTTCCATGCCAATTACAAAGGGCGCATCTCATATTTATATGCGCTACCAAAACAATTAACTAGGTTGGCCTATAACTGATTACATACAATGCTTCCAATTGAATTGTCTCAAGCATGCTTACAAAAAAATTTAATTACATGTCTACAACCTAATTAAAATAGGCACATAGCCTTTACAAAACAATATTATAGTCACTAATCAAATTACCAATAGTTGGCAGCATACACTATTTTGTTCTGGCATTCACTATTTGTGTAACTTTAACTATCTATATCTTTGTCATACTGAATCTTTTGATCATCCACTCTTAGACTAAGCATGAATATACTCTTACCATCTTATCTTCTAGGTTGCATACTGTATGTGAGTGAATGTGACCTCTAAATTAGACACAACACAACATGGTCATTATTCACTTGATAGAATTCGAGAGAGAGTACGAAGAACTCAATCCAAATTCCATTGTGAGGCGACCTGTTGCCTCCTATGTGAATGGGGTGTTTGAATACTCTCAGAATGAGAGCCAACAACTGAGAGACCAATTCAACAATGGAGGATTTCCAAGAAGCAATAAAGATGAGCAAGAATGCAATTAAGCTAAGATGAAGTGCAATTTATCTAAGAGCTTGAAAATAAAGATGAGATTAATACTAAGAACATTTAAGCAAATTAATCTAAATGTGAAATGCAATTACACTAATATGAGAAATTAAACTAGATAATGCAATAAAAGAGCTTTGAAAATAATGAGATATGAGACTAAAAAATGCTATAGTAAGGATGCTCTCAAAAATTGCTCTCCCTAATGAAGAAAAAGAGCCCAAATAAATAGAAGAGCCAAGAGGAGGAGGAAGAGTTTCTTGATTCGAAACTCCTGACCCTTCATATCCCTTTTGGGACAAATAAGCATGAATTACTTTATTAAAAGAATGGAAAATGCCACATGAGGACCTTTCGAATATCTCAAATTATTAATTCAAGAAAAGGTGTCCATTCAAATAACAAGCAATTAATTAATTCCTTTTTTATGTGTATTAGCCAAAGGGGGTGGTTTGATTTAATTTAATTTAAAGCACATAGGACTTTACAATTAAATTAATGTATCATAGAGATAATTTAGCTAATAAAGTCAAAGAGACTTAGGAATTAATTTTAGTGTTTGATTATTGCAAATTTATGGTCTTTGCAATTGACATCAAGTCAAATTAAGTCAAATAGGAGAGAGAAAATTACCTAGGGAACTAGGACTTTGGTGATGTAAAATTGAGATAATGCACCAAAATTGATGAAATTAAATAGGTGTCAATTTTGGGGTATTACACATACCATAACTGGGTCATACACATGTGCGCTGATGCTTTGACCTACCGGTGCTCTGCTAACTATCCAATCTTATGTACATAGCCAATTTTTGATCTTCTGATGATGCACGCTGACTCCAAAACACTATATGACTTTGTTGCCATAATGACAACACTATATTAAGTCATATACAATAGTATAGTCAACTTTCCAACATCTTTCTCCTATCATATATTCTATATTTTTCACTATCTTTTTCCTCTTTCTCTCCATAGTAGAAGACTTTAGTCCCATGGTTATCTTGTCCTTCACTTCCTCATAGGTACCAAAATAGGTAGCCTTCTTATCAACTTCCTCGGCTAATAATGTGATGATTGATCTTGTAGCTTCATCAATGTTTACCTCATAAGGTAATGGAATTAGCCATGATACCCTCAGTATTATGGCTTGAGCATATGTGAGGTCGGTGTCAATTGCGAAGCATATGTCCCATTTGTATTTCTCTACTAAGGATACAAAAATCCTACTTCTCTTCCTCATTTTCTTCTTAAATTCTACAAAGTAATTTTCCATAATGCTCTCAAAGTTATTACCCATTTGACTAACAAACACATTGATCTGAATTGTCACTAGCCTACTCTTATCCCATAGTACTCCCCCAACAGTAGGAAAACTTTTCTAAATGTAGAAGAATAAACAAACAAGTAAGGAACCAAACATACACATTGATTTCTTTTCTTTTCGGATTGATGTAAGATTCTTGGCAAGTTTTGTTATTTGGAGATTGGCAAGTTCATAGGTGTGATCCTTCTTAATTATTTTCCAAGCTTGGTCCAGTGTCATGCATGGGACACTATCCAACCGACTTAACTGATAGAATTTGTGTGCTATCACCCTTACTACAAACTCAATTTTTGGGTCGGTGATAGTAGAAATAGTCATGCCTCACTTATTCCATATTGCTTGTGTGTTTGCCTAAATTTCCTCATTTCTTTGACATCTCATAGTTTTCTTTCCAAGGAGTTTAGGGTATCCAGTTACCCAGTGAATCATGTCTTTGGTGATTTGGATTGGTCCATCCTCCAGCCATATTTTCATGTCATGTACTCTCCTCAGTACAATCTTAATCCATTCTACTTTGAAATTTTGTAGAAAGTCAAGGGCATGAACTAACCCTTGCTCAGCAACCTTTTGGTGTTTCGGCTTCAATGCCCCATTGCTGCATAGTTTCTTGTATGCTTCTCTAAGTTCATAATAACCAATTTCTCTAATCTTGAACATGTAACATGACCGTATATCATTTATCATTAGAAAATTCTAGAACAACCTAAAACTTATGTGGCTTACACACCTCATTCCTCACTAACTAAACTTTAAAAACCTCATTTCCTTCCTTCTTCATCAAAGC
The DNA here is from genome assembly GCA_027943335.1 of Chamaecyparis obtusa. NCBI lineage: Eukaryota > Viridiplantae > Streptophyta > Pinopsida > Cupressales > Cupressaceae > Chamaecyparis > Chamaecyparis obtusa. The sequence continues at coordinate 4,681 of BSBK01001310.1, read as the reverse complement.
TAATGATGATGATTCCATGTCTCACAACTTAAGGATTAAAGTATTGAAAATATTTTACTTGGTAAAGTACCTTGTACAAGTGTTCTTCAAATGTTTTTGTCGATGACATGCTGTGAATATTTTTGAAATCGCACTTAGCACTAATCACGCTGGTTGCTCGCTCTCTAAATCACTCTTAGAAATTCTCAATTCACTAGTAAAAATGAAATAAATGGTAACTTCCCACATTATAGACTTCAAATGGTCAAATTAGGGCTTCTTTAATGATCTATACACTTTCTAGGTGAGATATAGTTGTCTTGGCAATCTCATGTTAAACTCAGTCAACATAAGCTCGGTCGATACAACCATTCAATTACAAATTGGTGTACATTACATTTTGGCTATCATAGGTACATGGAAAACATTAGTGGCTTGGTCACTATAGACTAAAATACTGATTCTCAACATCAAATATGAATTGTTGCACTTTTCTAAAATCTATCCTAATGCATCTTAATCTATGCGAATATGGAATTTTTCTCAACATATGTTAGGACTGATGTATGATTGAAACATTGTAGGACTCAACTCCATACATACCTTCTTTTCTTAGTTCAAAGTGGTGTGATCACCTTGATCCATTGGATTGGGTGACCTCAAGTGCACTTGCTTCACTACTGCTCCCCTCTTCTTTCTTTTTCCAAGTTTTTTTCATCTGATTTCTCATTTGCTCAATGATTTCTTCATTCTTGCTTTGATCATTTCTCAGTATGGGTGTTCTGTAATCTTTCTTTAGATGACCTATCTTATTTCATTTATAGAATACCATACTTCCATTCATCCAACTCTGGTTTACCCCTAAAATGTGTCTTCAGACAATTTTCTCCAATGGGCCCATATTTTCCATAGTAAAATGACAATTGTACCAAGTGTTATAATCCCAATTATAAGTGTTACCCTTCTTAGGTGATTTAGTCTATTAATTTGATGACCATTTGGATTTTGATCTTCATTCAAATTCTCTATGTCCATATTTCTGATAGTTGAAATAGTGTCCTTGAAATTTTGGTGAGGTAGGTAGATTACTGACCTTTGTCTTGCATTCTTGTGCCTGATGTCCATGTTTCTTACAGTTAAAACAATGTCCATTAAATTTAGGTTTAGGATCAGACTTACCATGTTTTCTTCTATAGATGTTGGTTGTATGTCCTAGCTTCCCATAATGATGGCATGTAGCATTTTTGGTCTTTGGTTTAGTAATCCTTTTCTCTCCACCTTTTGATGATTCTCCTTCCTTAGTGAATGATGATTTCTCATTAAGTCCAAGTCGAGATGTATCACTAGATCTTCTAGGTGACCTTAACAACTCTTGAAAGTATCTTATAGCTTTTTTAGGCTTGTTGATCCTTTCATTAACTTCCTTTTCAGCTCTCAATTCATTCCAATTGTTGGAAATTTATTAGGAAAATGTGATACTAACAGGGGGTGAATCAAATATCACTGATTTATCCATTTTGACATAAATGAATCCTTGCATAGCATTAACATAAAACTCAACAATGTAATGGATATAATAAGCTAAACATCACCCATGAAAATACACATAACACAATGATTTTGGTTACCCAGAAACCCTTGAAAGGTAAAATTGGGGTGGGGATGACACCCACAGATCTTCACTACTATAGTATAAATTTTTCCTGTTAGGGCTACAAATTTGATCACAAAATATCATCTACCTTGTGAGTGGTCTACCCTATTAAGAGCTTTAAGATTTATACAATCTACCTTGCAAAAATATTTAAGTCTTACAACTAAGTAAGCACTCAGTTAAGAGATTTACTAAGGTCTATCAAAACCACTCTGTTAAAAGATTTATCTTGATACACTTGCTAGAATGTCTCAGTACCTAATCCTTCGGTTCACACTGTGATGCTGATTACAGATTTTCTCCTTCTAGTATAGATTTGATCTCATCTATCAAGTATGTCTTTGTTCTTCTCTTCGCTACTTTTCTTTGTTCTACTCGATCACTGAACTCTATCACAATACTTCTCTATTCTAAAGATATTCTCTCTATCACACTTCTTCCTTCCACTCATACATCATTTTAGGGTTTAGACCACATCTTATATAGATAATTAAATTTCTCCAAGATCTAAGATCTACGATCTAGATTATCTCATTTTGTCACTTAAC